>JAODGC010000008.1:2917118-2927185 GCA_027574925.1 Ecitoglossa quadriceps
CAACTAAGAAAAAGAGATTAACTCTGGAAAAAAGAGCAGCGCCATGGTACCGCCTTGGGTTTTAGTCTTTATTTCCGGTTATTTATTGTCCACTCGCATGGCATTGTACTGGGGCATGGTGGCCAGGCCGATGATTGCCAGTCTCGTAAGATTCCACAACTAATGAAACGTAGAAAAAACGCCGAGGAAGGAACAACAACCGTCAATGCGCTGTCGGATAGAGATGGAGACAAAATGGGCGAGGGTTCTTTGGTGAAGCGATCCAGCCGTGGGTTTGGTGCACGCACGTCATGCAGGCCGGCAGATTTGCTGGTAATTTATGTCGTTAAGCAGCTTCGGTGCTGGTACCTGAGTGGACCATTGGTGGAATTGAAAATGCTTGTGACGCGTGGGATCATAAAGTGGAGATTATATTATAGCGCGATTAAAAATTACGCTACATTGCAGCAGATGGCCATAAATGAAATGGAGACAAGATAAGGATATGGCCAGGATTAACCAGGGAAGGGGTATAAGTGGTAAATGCGGTGTTTTATTACGGTATCACTGGAATTTACATTAAATAGCATTAGAAATTGGAAATGTACTGGTTTAGATTCCATATTGTGTTGGAAATCAATTTCAATTTGCAACTTACCTACATGTCTATATTCCAGCTGATGGAAAACAAATATAGAAATTTTTCGTTTCAATTATGAAACTTCCTTTAACATAATTAACTAATCATTGTTTAGTTATTATATAAATGCATTACTTTAATCTCCTCAATCAGATTGTGCTGAATGTCCCAATAACTTACACCAATTGGTTGGAGTCTCTTTGCCTTCGCCCTTCGTGGGCTTTGGGACAACCACGCAAAGCGCTCCGTTTTTGCATAAATAACCAGTACTTTGCGTTACTTTATGTCCCGCTATTCTTAACAAAGTACACATTATCAACCCATAATCAGCGAGTTACAGCCCCGGCACACACGGCGGCGTCTCTTTCACATATCCCATACCCACTGCACATGCGACGCACTTAGATTTAATTAAATATGAAAATAATTGAAGTTATTAAACCTGTGGCAGAATGCAGGTACACATTTCTTTCTTCAGCCAAATACGGCGTTTTTAATTAACGAATGCCATTTGCATTTGTTACAATTTGCATGGTGGGTTGATCAAAATGTTTGTGTTTGGCTTTTGATAAAATACCAAGAAGTCCTTTTTTGCAAAGCCTTGGAAACATTGCTGATGTGCCGCCGTTTCACGGTAAACATGATGGGCTGCAGAGTTTGAAACGGAAGGCACAACGACCATCGGAATGATGCCAAGGAGGATATATGGGACAATAACATTTCATGTGTGTAATTTAATGTTATATGGTGTAGCGAGTGCGGTGCACGTTTCCGAGAGACGTATGTCTCATCTTGTTGAGGTGGTGATGCTGCCAAGTGTGCCAAGAATGGCGAACTCTGAGAAGAAACATAATAGGGATGCACATACGTACAAGTCGGTAAATTTAGTAAATGGTCATTTAAGAAATAATAGTGATTTTCGCTGCCTTTGAATTTTTCCTCATATCTGCAATGCATTTTTGTTAGATGGGAATAATATTTGGTATCTGTACATGTTTCACCTATAGTCAAAAAATATCCCCAAAGCCGAAAAGGGCGCAATGACGGTATTGCCCATCTGTCTCTCGCCGTAAAAAGGCAGCTACCCTTTTGTGAAAATATAAATTGCACGATTTAAATGAAAATTCACGTGTGCGTCACGGATGATATTTCGGTAAGCTCTGGTGTGTTGTACCCGCTGGCATTTGCTATTTCTTCCGTGTTGCGGGGAGCGCAGGAGCAGGAAGATTACAAAAGCCCGCCATCAAAATGCAAAACAGCAGCGCGGCGAAACGAACGTAAACATTTTTCCGTTTTGCGCTATTGCGTTGTGTCGGCGCGGGCATTCCATGTTTTTTCGGCTGTTTCAACCCCAATTTAAATTCAACAAAACGCTGCCATTAAAATGGCGTCAAACGACGGTATGCGTACAGTTCGCAGAACGAGGTAGAGACACCAAAACAAACGGCAATAACAACATGAGAAATGTGCAAACACCAAACAACACATAAAGCTCGTACTTTAGATGCGTAAGATGCGAAATATCTCCGAAAATGTCTCCGACGAAAAGATGGTCCATTCGCAGAAATATACCTACCTCCAAAACATCCTCATAATTCAGCCAGAAATGGAAATTACTATGCTTTATGTCCACAATTAGATGGTTTTTGTCTTCATACACATATTCGTGTCAACGTGTCCATTTTAGACCTGTAGATTTAAATAATTGCAAATGTAGCATAGGTCTACAAACAGTTCCATTGCGTTACGTCAATTCATTATGCGTCGTTAAGCCTCGGTGAGATTTGGCGAATGTGTCATCATCCTCATAACGACTCCCTAGACTTGGCAGACGTTGCAATGCATTCACATCTGAAGGCTATTTTAATCTAAGCGCGTTAGTGCATCATTGCATCATCAAGCGCATTTGTGTCTAGCCAAAATTACACTGCAAGCGACTACAAATTGCTGCTGAATGCATGGGTCTCAGGTCATGCTAATACAATGTATGATTGCTCCATTCAAAGAAAAAATAAATCAAGCCCAGTAGAATGCAGTAAGTAGTAAAAATAGAAACAAGGGTTGTAAAGAAGTAGTGAAAAGTAATCTGCATGTTCAGGGATATAATAAAATGCCCGTTTTAATAAAAAAGTGAAAAAAGGGCAACAGAAGTAAAATGATCAATTTATAGTTTGATAATCGTGTATTTTCTTTGATTTTAGAGGGTATGAAGACATTTACCATCGGGATCACGCAAGTTGTACGACGTGCAATCTAAGGTTGTAAGGATAAATTGTCCTCTCCGACAACCCACATGTACATCAGGCGGCATCCTCGCTGTTAGGTTTTGTATTGTATTGTCTGCGCTGCTCGCGTTCAATAAAATGTACATTTTAAAGACCATCACATGTCCTTTTCTTTTCAGAATACTAGGGAACTGTGTGCATCTGAATGAAAAAGAATGGGTGCTACAAACTTTACACTTCCCCACTGCACAAGGTGTCCCCCAAAGTCTCTACAACTTGTGCCGATAATACCCACTTCTTTTGAAATAAGCGACACTCGGTATTTTAACAAAGTCCGGGTTGTAGGTACATACTCCAAGTGCAATGAAGCAAACGAACGAATGGATGCAATAGCAGTCTGTGGATGCGATGGATACACATACGTTGAGCTGGTTATGTAGGTCCTGTGCTGGGCGTACGCTGGGATGGGAACACTGGAGGGTTTCAGGCCCATTATTTGCACACATTACAGACATTGGTGGGTATCGGCCACGTAAAACATGGTACAATAGAGTCACACATACATCGCACTCGCATCGACATTATCCGAATGGCATCTGCCTGGGTCTAGGTCTCTCTTCATCGCACGTGGGACATGCAAGGCGATTGTCATGGTCGCAAATGTCGGCATTATTCATTATTCAGCAGACGGCCGTAAATCTGGCAGTTTTTTCGGGGGAGCGAGACGTGCATGTTAAGCAAAGGATCTTGTGCGCTATGTGGTGGTAGCGATGAGCACAATGAGTTTGAAGCGTGTTGGATGGCAGCTGAGCCCAGTCATTTCGGTGACAGCGTTTGATGCGGTCACGCAAAAACGCTAAACCACCTCCAGTTCATTTAAACCGGGCATAATTGAAATAGTGCTTCTGTGGAAGAGTTAGTTGTGTTTAACAAAGCGATCATGCTGCTCGTTGCGGCGAGGTTATGGAACCTGAAATGAGTTATCCGACGGAAAGCGTCTTCATACATTTCCTTACGTTCAAATTGTGTTGGTGTGAGTGTACTACGTTGTGTTGTGTAGACTGTAGTCCAATGCGTGTGAATTAATGTTCTAATGCGTTTGATATTTACAGATTTCCACATCAAAAATATATGCCGGTACTAATTAAAATGTCGTGAGAAGTATGAAACCAGGAACAATCTTACAACAACCCACAAAGATGTGATCTTTATACTAATCCTAATCAGTTTACCTACATTTAGTCATCAATATTTAATCCAGGTATGCTATATAACACAGATAGTTTTTTTGTAAACCCTTTTTCGATTGAGGTCCTCAAGTCTTCGTGTATCGAAAGATTGTGTTAGTCGCAAAATGATCCACAGAGCACTCTGTGCAAGAGCCGCGGATAGCTTCTTAATCGAAATTGTTTTTCCATTGAGAGGTCTTATCGTCAATGGACGTGGGACCCTCCTTATCTATAGCAAATGGCCCGCCGGTGCCCGGTCTTTATCTCGTCGTGGCGTTTAAGTGCACGAGGGATGCGCATTTGGTTGTGCCGCCGGCCGTCGGCGTTGCCAGACGAGTATGGCAGCACAGGCCGGCCATAATCATATATTAACCGTCATCTCTCGCCATCAGAGAGAGAGTTACAAATGACCACGCCTTTTTATAGATGCGGTCCCCCTCCATTCGACGCCACCGGTCCTCTACCGCAGGTCACGTGCGTATGGCTTGAGAATGGTAGGTAGCGTTGGTCACACCGGTAGCTGAATACCACGAAAGGAAGGTGGTTGCAGACCAATCATTACAAGCTATACATTGACCATTTTTAAAACACCTGAAGACAACCAGTTCTGATCTGCGGTCCGATCGTTGGGCTTTAAATTAGGATGTTATTTTTGATTTGAAAGCAAATTGTAAAACGTTTGGTGTTTTTAGGTGTCTTCCTTTTCGTCTGGCGGCTAGATAGACACCACCACACCCCTGGCACTAAAGGAGTGCAAGCGCTGCGATAAAGTAGTAAATCCTGCCCACAGGATAACCGGCGCGCAGTGTGCGCGGGGGAGGCCGCCCCTCGGATTGCGCTGCGTCGGCGTGCGCGGCGCGCCAGCGAAATAGCGGCAACTGGCGCGGAGCGTCGCGGCGCACTCGCCTCGCACACCGTCGGCGACAGTCGTTGGGATCAGTCGCCTTCACATTCCGCACGCAGTACACCATCCGGCATCACATCCGATTTACTCAAACCAGCTGTCTGCAAGCGCTGCCCAGTGTCAGGTGTCCACCTGCCATAAGAGGGAGACAGGGCGAGAGCAGGTATTACCCACCACTACTATCCACCTGAACACCAACAAACTGGGAGCCTGATATTGCTGCAGAAAAGCATAAGCTGGCTCAGTCCAGCACCTTGGCCACGCTGCAATCTCTGCAGACTGTGGTCCAACTACCACCACTACCTCGGCGTTGTCAGCAGACGTGTTCCGATCAAGTGTTGTCAGTTTACTGCTCGACCGGCATCCAGCCAAGTTCACTGATAAAAGGCCAACAACATTCATCTCCACAACCTATACAAAGTTTTCATCTGAAGCAATCGTAAGTAGATTAATACAGAGTTCTATATTTCAATGCCATAGTCACAGTCAGTCCGGGCATAAACCCCCTTCGCTTGATTTACGGTCGTGAATTTCAAGGGACTCGAAATCAACTACAAACTGCCCCAATCTGCACAACTTGCCGTAGGTTTAGCACGCTTTTAAATCTATTGCTTATTGGATAAGGGGCGCACCATAAATTTATGACCTGTCACAAGGGTAACTATGGACTTTATTCAGCCCTGTAATTCGTATAGTGAAACACTGTATATTTGCAAACTAATAAAAGCTGTTTTTCAGGGCAAACAGGTCAGTTTTCTCTTGGCCAATGCAGAGCATCCGATTGAACGTTGCTGTGGTTATCTTGATGTCCAAATCTTCCTGGAGGGGCTGGGCATTGATGCTCACAAGTTGATTTGCATGTACAACCCCCTGTACGTATACTGAATGTATCCTGAGTGTCTTCTGTCCGGTATACTTTCAGTATACGTAACAGGAGGCTACATATCATCGAGGGACGTGGAATTGAAGATGAAGCATTCTAAAAAGTTGATGTTTATCCCACGTTGATGACTTATAAACATTGATATTGTAATAAATCTAACAATGTTAAAAATAGCAATAAACTCTTGTTTCAGAACAAATAAAATAAATATGAAATAAAAAAACGTTGTACTCGTTATAAAAACTTAATCATTTCTAAATTCCTTGATATTACACTAATTAATTACACCTTAAACTGTATATTATTATAATTCAGTTTATTATAGTCAATAAAATATTATTATCATCGAAGGTGTTTTATGGCCAATTATATAATAAAAATCATAATAAATGCCAACATTAAACTAAACGTTGCTTAACTTTCTGTACCAGCTCCTAGGATGTCAATCACACTAGCAATTTTATAGTTGTTTTCAATCATAAACGTCTTAATGTCTTAATAGCTTCATTTACCAAGTAGAATTCTGAAACACCCAACAGTCTTTTAAATAAGAATGCTTTTGTATCAGATTAGGTTGGAATAGTCCAGATAAAAATGAGAGAAAAAGTGCAATAAAACTTTACGAGCTCATATATTTTCTGCTGTTGCTTCAATTCCCTTTGCTTCTAATGTTCCGGTTTGAAGACCTAGTGAAACTTGCAACATTTCTGGATTCAATAAAATGTAGTTTTCAATAGGAATGGGTTGAGTTTCTTTGGAATAAGAATTAGAAAGCTAAGCAACCACTTTATGCCAAAAAGGGTTATGTTCTGGAAACCAAAGAGAAAGTTTGGTAAGGTGCTAGGTATAATGCCTGAAAGGGTTGCATGTATTTACAACTTTCTAAATTGCTGAAGAAAAGAATCGATTTCGAATTTTGTCTTCACTTCCTCAGTTTCAGTTGACGTGATGTTCTCCGCGCGCAAAGAACGTGCTCGCAACGTGGCGCAATGTTTCAAATTAAGTTTGACGTTTCTTTCGCGGCTTTGCCACGGGCACCAGTTGAGTTGAGTAGGGAAACACACCGCATTTTACAGCGCGCGGAAAATTGTGCAGGAGGTGGAAGACCCGGACGAAAAATCAATAATTTCGCACTCAATGTCCATGTGTGTTGTGCAGTGAGGATGGGTGAGTGTGTTCAGTAGCAACTCCAGCCTCCCCGGACAATTAAAAGCAGCAGAGTTCCAACGCTAAACAATGTCTAGCAATATTGATTCTCAATTAGCTGCACTCTTGCTTGTATAAGACAGGGCCGACTAGTTAAATCAAGTGGGTGCAATAAGGGCAGATTGTTGACAAGCGTAAGGACGCATGTGCAGAGAGGAACAATAGTTGCCATCATGTCGGCGGAGCGTCTGCAAAAACATGCATACTGCATTGAGGGAGAGCGTTGTCAATAGGTCTATCCCTAGGGTGCAGAAAAAGGCTAGAGATATAGGGGTATGCTGGAGTCGTGGATTGTGATCCATGCGACAACGCTTCATGACTTGGGGAGAGCATGTGTTGCTATGGTAACAATCCGGGTGGGGTCATGGTCGCCAAGCGGCCATCTTCGGATCCTTTCCAATAGCACGCGTTTAATAGCACGAAACCAACGAAGATGGGAATAGATTTGAAAACACTACTCAGAAGCATGGCTTCGGCTAGACATGCAGAGAGTTTATCAATACCTTTCGTGGGCTTAACCAAACTAAAAATCAGAATGAGAAAAAAGTAGGAAATCCTGACATATTAATCTTCGTACAAAATGTGGGACTAAGAAAGGTAGCTGTGCTTGATTTACGATTTACGAGCGATTCATTCTGAAACCGTTAACGGGGACCTATTAAACTTTTATTGACGAACTTCAGTAGAATACACACAAGAAGGTCATTGTTGTTTTATAACCTACAAAATTTTCTCAATGAAAACTGAAGCAAAAAATTCTTTTTACTTTGGGGTAAACAACAAAATATGTCTTGTAATTACAACAGAATGTACGTAACTCGTAGACTCTATTAGATGGTAAAGTACAACCTGCATTATTATTATTTCAACAGCTTACCAGTATATCTATTAGATAGATTAGTGATATTAGGTAAATAATCTGTTTGCTGCATGAAAGTCTAGGCGTTGTTCTGGTGGTGTCCTCGCGGAAAATTGTAATTAATACGTTGCCACCAATATAAAAAAAGTGTGCATTAAACTAAATTAACTACATTGCTATATTATAACATATTAAATGCAAATACATCCTGGTTAAAATTTTCTTTCAAATTTGATGAGTACTAAGGACTTAACGCATTTTAAGTTGCTTTAAAGATAAAACAGTTGAGTTTGTTCGTCTGCGTTATGTTGGCAATATTTGTATTTCTTTTCGTATGTAGATTTCTCTGATTTGCATCAAACGTGTAGTGTATGACTGTAAAATACATTGCATAAACATGTTACTCGTGTCAGACCCGACGCATAGACATGTTGCGTCTGGAATATGAAACCTTCATGCAAACCAAGTATTATTTGCCTATTATATTTTAAATAAAATAGAAATTCGCAGTCTTATGATTGTGTGCAAGGTATTAACAAGAGTTCCCAATTTCTATTATCTGAAGAATTTGTTTTCAAAAACTGTTTTAAAATAGATAGAACTAAACTGCAAAATATACTTTCCAAACTATTTTTAAATTATATGTATTTGCTAATTAACTATTTCCACCTACTTCAAGGGCATAATATTAGAATGTTCATGACTCAATCATACGAGTTAGTTCAGGTTTTACAAAAAATTTTTAATCCTTGCTGTATGGATAACATATTTTAAGCACCATCGACCCAAATTAAGGCATATTTAATTTGTTGCTAATAAGGTTATAACTATTTTAAAACTGCTGAAAATGTTTACCAAATAGCTATAAATATAAAAAATATGTTTGCATTATTTTTAAGCATAAGAATACCAACTTACCATAAATTGAATCCTGGATTATTTTCTGTCAACAATGACATTTTATTTTCGTTTAATAATTAATTGGATTGTTGTTAATTTAACGGTACCCCTTGTCTCGTTGCTTGTTTTTAATGTTTTAAATAATTTCCAGCAATTTTATTGCGGTCTGAAAAGAAAAAATATAATTAATTTATTGAAATGTTATTATACAAGGTATTTGCATAAAGAAAATGTATTATTAGATCGGTCTAGTTTTTGATTGATTTGTGGAAGTTGGAGTTCAAAGAAAATTGTGTAATGTTTTCGACACACGTTACGCAATTTTCCTGTGAACAACAGATGTTAACTTTCAACATAATTCGCTCCTGCCAATTATAACTTCTTAGAAAATGAGTTGTTTATCATTTTCTATATGTCGCAATGTTTTAATTTGACTTTGGTCTAATTTAAGTCTATCAAAACGTGCTTTATATTAAACCACCATTTGAGTAATATATTGAGATGTTTACCAAACGTATAAGACATTATTGGCGAGTCTGCATTCGTGTCCAAGGGCGGAATTGTGGGAAACGCGTCAGACGCAATTCCATTTGGCGTCATTACTTCGCGCTCGTTATCATCGCAGACTGCGGCGATTCGACGCGATACGTGCCGTCTAAGCGAGAAAATGGAAACGGCAAACGTGTTCCAACTCATGGGTTATAACCCAAGACCCTACATGCACTGAAGAAAGCAAATTTGCGATGGAACAATGCACGATGCTCATGGGGCACGCGCATGTATGCTATCTAATGATGGAAAGATCTTATTTTCTCGACCGAGTGCAGAAAGTAGAAGAAGGATTACTGAAAGCAAATGAAAACATGTGCTATATTTATTATAATTCCCAGAATTGATTGATAAAATTACAATACTGGGAAAATGTGTGTTTTTGCGTTTGGTGAAAGAGAAAATTGTGAAATTAAAGAAGTTGTATGAAACTCCTATTGTTAGAAGGACATTACATGGAATTGCGGAATGTGGAAGAGAATTATAAAGGGTACTAATCTCATTTTAAGCCAAGTAGGGAGATAGGGAATATAATTTTCGTTGTGCATAACCATCCTCAACTATTTTCCAAGCACTCCCAACGGAATTCAGCTAGATATGCATTAGTTATTTATAATGTTCCCAATTAGTGTTGGCAGTAAAATAATATTAAATTTGTTATCTGCAGTGAATATCAAAAGGAAAAATAGAATA
>JAODGC010000008.1:2933192-3003142 GCA_027574925.1 Ecitoglossa quadriceps
TGAGATGAACGACCTTGATCTCGGAGCCGGTTGGCTCTATGCCAACGTGGAGATTCTGGAGGGAGCTCCATCACGTCAACGCGCTTCCATTTCAACTATGAAGATGCTGCGCAAGCATCAAATGCCAACTTCCAACTGTTCTAACCCAAGGAAAAAATCTGATAAATTTTCGATGTACCATGCAGACTTTAAAATCAGTAAATCGAAATTTAATTTAGAACTTTGATACTATCATAGATAGCGTATGATGTTTGAAGGTCGTTTGGTCTACGACTCTCGTAGTTTGACGTCAATTCCACACAGGTTTATAATTCAATCTAAATGATCTAGATACCCCCGTAGGAACGTGGTCGTAACGTTAATTATGCGTCCAACATTTTCAAACCTGGCTTAATTGGAGAGAAGCAACACATGAAGAAGCACGTAACGCCCTTGTATATCCGACACGACTTGAAGGAGCATGTTATGAAAATGGCCTCATCCATCTAGTTGCGTTATAAAAGCAGGTGTTAATGGTCACTTTATGAGGCTACTTATATTAGCCCCCAGTCTTCATTCGGTCAAACAAATCGCACGGATTCATTCACAAGATGATCATTGCATGTTTGGAGTAAACATTAAAGTGCAAGTTGTAGGTTGTTAAGTGCCGTGTGATTCGCATGGAATGCACAAGGCACAAAAGAGATTGATTGTGGATCTAGTAGCTTCAAATTGCCCCATAAACGGTTACTTTTATGCGTCGTAAAGTTTTAAGAGTCAATGAAACGCGGTACACTTTGGCCGGGTGTCGAGACGACGATGAGACGAAGTCAATATAACCCGACATTCAATATTCGTGTAACGTGCCCGACCTAATCAGGATCGATGACTGTACCGGAGGTGCACCATTGATGCGCATGGCAAATCCTCGTCTGGTGTGCGTTAGGACATTAACTCTCGTTTGTTATGTTTCTGCAACATCAGCTGATTTATACGAGCATTTTTATGATCGGTCTGAAAGCTATAAAATTATGACTAATACGATTTATTCGCGCATTGCGCACAAGACTGACGGGGATACGCACAAGGTGCTGGGGTCTTTTGCGAGTGCGAAAATGTCCTGGATTCCAAGACCATAACCACAGGCCACAAGCAGTGCTTTTACGAGCCGAGAAGCGCGTCCCTGACCTACCCCAAAACCAACGCATTCCTTTTCGGAGATGGCGACAAACGCTGTTTTATTATTTCGTCATCACTCGTCCTTTATTGCATCGTTTACATCGTAGGCTTTATGGGGTTTTACTACGCAAATTTTGAGTATAACACGTGCTCATTCCGCTTTAAGAAAATTAACCTTCAATTGCTCCAAACTAGACAGGAAATAAATGAATTACTTAACGGAAGAAGAACTGGTGGGTCATTGATGACTTGTGGGTGCGTTAAGAGTCCTTGGTGGATGTGTGTCGGGTCGCGGAGTTTAGTGTGTGGTTTATGTCGTTTTATGTCATGTTTCGGTAGTACCGTACTACGTTTACGCGCTCGTAAACTCATTTTATTATGGCGATTATTATTATCGAAAGTTAACACACTTCTACTAGTGTTTACGCGATGAACTCTTGTCGCAAAAAATTGGTTCATGTACCTGTGCACCTATTGTAACATTAATAAAACACATATTAGAGTAATGATGTTGCAAACTTCTTTATCTTCATTGTTCTACAACTGGTTTTGCTCTCCCTTCGAGAGCATGAAAATGCTCTTTACGAAACTAGTTGCGGAACAATAAAAATAAAGAAGTTTGTAACATTACCCTAATATACAAATTACAACTTCCTAACATGGTTACACACATCTTTATTAATGCAATAATTTGAGACAATTAACTTACCTAATCGACGAAGATAGCCAAGCGTTGAGGGAATGTGCTTTGAGTGGAGCCTGAAACAAGGAAACTTCTATCAGCACGTTTTGCAGCATACTGAAAATTCATTTCACGCTTTGACAACCTCCATTTTTTAATAAACTCTATTCATGTGAGCTATATTAATATAGCACCACGTGGTGTGGTCTTAACAGTGGTATGTTTAAATGCAGTCTAGTTTAGCATCTGTAATAATCTAAAAATAAAAGCCAGCTCTGAACGCCAGTGGCAATATTTGACATTGCGACGAGTGCATTCACCACAGCAAGGAATTGGTAAAACTGCTGATACTCTGAAAATGTACATTCTTTCATGACTTGTAGCCACACTGCATTATTCGCATCTTCTCCCTGCAGCAATTTTATTAAAAAGGGCAACATTTGATGCAGTGGACTTCCGTCGAACGCCAGACTGAAATTACGTGCAATTTATTGTCTCATTGTCTAATTCCTCCAACGCTCTGTTCACAGGACCAGTTCGCGCTCAATGTTGTAATGCTCTGTTGGCATCTGCCTGCCAGGAATAGTTTTCTTCTAATACCGCCTTTTCCTGCAGTACATTTTGTCACTTGTGGACTATAGTTGAAATTAATCGCACTTGAAATGTCACGATCAGCGTCCGCATTGTTCTTGTTAAGTCTAGTACTGTTTGTGCTCTCTTAGTGAATGCAGAGCAAGTAGTGTAATGCACCATGGAAACAGTTAGCTTCAAGAAAAAAAGTACCCTTAATGTTTATGGCCACAATAAATAGAGAAAAGGAGTTAAAGTGCATTGGTTTTGGTTCTGGCTGCCGTTGCACAATCTAAAAGTTGATTCCATAAATACACAAAGAGTAGTAACACCACAGGGTCAGAACACAATGATATTTTGTTTTCGGTTTGGTAAAGAATCTGAAAATCAACGGGTTGTTATCATCGACCTGTGGACTTCTTTATGGAGCTGCAGCATTCGGGAAAATCGTAGAATCTAACGGAATCTTCTATCTGAAGGACACATTTTGGTAGAAGCACTCCAAGTTGTCATCATGTCAAGCTTCATATTTTTGTTATTTTGTGCATTGTGCCTTGGGACGTATTCGGCATACGTGACTTTTGGACAGACAACTTATGAATGTGACAAAAGGAAATAAGGACAAGTAAATATTCCTGATTGAAGAAGAAAATATGATTTAAGTAAAAAAGAAGTAATTTTTGAAACTTTGAAAGGTACGGTGTAAACTATTGTCGCAATTAATAAATTTTATAGCATAACCCTTACTCAGAACACAGGATGTTTTATTCTGTTGTGCTTTGCATGACAAACAAGACCCAAGCTGTTTGTGCACAAAGGACGTTAAAAATAAAGCGCATCACGTACGCAATTAGCCAAAACGACTCCCGGCTCGCAAGGAACAATTATGAATGCGAGATATATATGGACCCCACGGTAAACGTTTTGAAATTAATATAAATTTATAATTTCGTTAAAACGTGAGACTTTTTAATTGCCGCTGGGGATTATATGAAATGGCAAAAAATATTTCAGAGGCATGCCGACATTCTCGACCTGCGCGATTCTGCATGGAAATTAACAAATAAGCTTGTAATTTGTCGATTCTTAATGCTTTCAAATTACCAATGTGGCAATCACATATGTTCATGAAATGCTCCCATTAATGTTATTTACGGTACCGTCGCGCATTTACGATCGTAGCCTAATTAGTAATTACCGCGCGTCGTACTTGGCGTGCGTTTGTTTTCTTGCTTTTCATGCGCATATCCATTGAAGTAATGAAAACAAACAAATTATGGACTTATATTCCGAGTGCGTCCTGAACCTGTTGTTGATGGTACTCATGGTCTGCATGAGGTAGAGTTGGATTGTTGGAGGTGAAGATAAATAACGGAGAGATCCAGGTTTTATGTGATTCATGAGTATGAACAATTGAAGTGAATGTGGAAGTAATGAAAACAATTGAATTGATTAGGAAGATGAATTAATTTACTTGCGTGCAACTGTGTAAATTTAAAAATGTAGAAGACAAGAATTTATAAAAATGATTTTGTTCTTTTCAAACAACAACATTATTTAGGGCGTTCAAACAAAGGCAAACAAAATTTACACTAATTTCGTGTATAATATTACAATGAAAGTAATATATCAGTAGTTTAGGCATTACTATTTAACAAGAAATAATTATATTTGAATTTAGTCATTTTAGTTTTTCAACCTTGTAGGTAAATTAGTTAGTAATATAATTTTCCATTTATGAAATGTTCAACTTTCTATCGTACTTCACATCCACATAATTATTTATCTACATCAAATACTAAGGTTCATTGCAGTCAACAGCAATAAATCATAGGAAAGTTATCACACTTTTATCAGAACATCCTCAAGTGAATGCAGCGTCACGTTGTCATTCATCATAAATACAATTAACTCGTCTATAGACAAACATACACTCCTTGAGCTTTTTTTCTGAACTGATTGGTCGTCCCCAAACGAAATATAAAATAAACTCTATAGTTAACCATCATGCAAACTAATTAATTAAAGAAGCAACAAACAATTCCTCGGCAATACTCCTCATAATCTCAATGAACATTGCAGCGTGATTAATTGATTGACTGCAGTCTGGCAATAAAACAAATTACTTTCTTTGCGTCTCACGCTTATAATGAGTTTATTGATCTTCTTTGCTTCACGAAGCTTTAATAATGCCTAATCACTAACGAGCAATTGTAATACCTTCGTGACTAGATTTTTGTCTGCTAAGGCCTTTGCTATGCTCATAAAAACAGGAATTCTGTTGAAGTATTGATAAATAGCAACTAAAAAAGAGACTAAAAGGATAACTTTTATTATGTGATATTTTTCATGTCGCTCCAGTCATGCTTTTGCTTTATTTCTTTTATGGCGTTGTTTAGCGTTCGTTTACGAGCAGTTTTACATTTGTATAGCTGCTTAAAGACTTCATATGTTGAATACGTTGAATTTTGAGCGCATATTGCTACCTGTGTTACGCAGTGCTGCATTCCTGGCAGGCGCAGAAAAATGTTCGCAAGGACCAAATTCCAACAATGTTATCACAATTGCAATGCAATAGATTCTTGTAGAATACAATGGATTCCTAACATAACAAATCCTCCTGGTTAACCATGGAAAAATATGAAAAGTTTTAAGAGGGCGACTTTTTTAACAAGGGTCCTTAAATAATGTACTTTAATTTCCTTGCCACGTCGCTGCTTTTCTTGCTACTTCATCTAAGCTAGTATTAGCTTGTGTTTAAGACAAAAAATAAGGTTCCTGCCCTTTTGTTGGAGACTGCGGCTTTACTCTGCAATGGGAATATAATCTCTCCCATCGGATGTGCCAAAAGTGCCATATCTGCCCTGAGAAGAAAAAGGTGAAAAAGTTATTCCCTGCGTAGAAGGAATTATGTTATTTGGGACGCCACAACCGGGTACGCAAGCAGACGGCAAAGTAAATTGCGGATTAATAAAGACAAATGGAACTGAAATAAGACACGCTCACAATACCAAGCTAGGATATCATAAAAATACGGTTGAAAGGAACAAATGTTGATTCTTTTCGCAGGTGATGAATGCATAGTTCGCACTGTTCATCGCAAAAGCAAAGTAAATCCGGATTCAATTTGCGTTCCACCGATATGTGTGTAATACTCTTGCGTTGATGGAAATCAGCCCTTCGCGTGAAAGATGAAAGAGATTGTAAAGCAACACACAAAAGATGAAATGGAATGAAATGAATGCAGAGCGACGCGCCCCAGACGCTGAATTTTCAACATGGGACGAAATGGCGAACGGAAAATTGGAAAAGTTCCCAAGTTGTTGGCCTGTCGCTGGTAAACTGATGGAAACTGCATGCCAGTCATAGCAGGAAAGAAGAAAAGTGGAAAAAAATGAAAAAAAAGCCAGATATTCGCAAATGGAATGGTGCTACGTTGGAATTCTATGAATTCTATGCATTTTCTAGCAGGCGAGCGAAATAATAAAAGCCTGAAGCCAGAAATTGGAAAGGTATGGAGCGGTCTCTCCTTCACGCAAACTTTTCATCTCGCCAAGTTACCACAGGGATGAAGCAAATCCATTTCTAAATTGCGCCTTTCCAAACTTTCGCATAGTTATTACAGTTTGTGCTTATCCAGCGGCGTTGTCCATCCAAAAATAAATCCAGAACTTCTCTTTACCACAATCCAAGTACACTTAAAAGCACAAAAAACAAAATGACATTTCATGAATATTCATTTCCCGTTGGGATTAATGCAACGAATCCATCACATTAACACTAATATCTCAGCTGAAACTTGTTCCTTTTGAACTTTGCGCCAATTAGTGTGCACTTATCCAGTGCGCAAAGTGCAAGCAGTCAACTTGTAAAATCACAGCCGACATTTTGTTATCGATTGCACTGGAATCGCTCAATTACTGCATTGCCAGCTTTCAACTGGTTTATTTGTTCCCGAAGTATTTCAAAGCTTTAACATAGAGCATGGATGTTGTTTTGGAATAAATCACGTTTCAACGAGTCGTTTCTAAGTGACGCAAAGCACGCCGCCTGCTTTCATCAACATTATCAAAATTGAAAATCACATGCCATGCAATCTCAACCGATTTTGAATATATAGACAAGTGATTTTCAAGTGGAAAGTAATGAACCAACTAACAAGAAGTTGTTTTATGTCCTAAAAGTACAACAAAACCGTCGTGATCTTAATCGGTGTTATAAACCAGCTCATGCCAGAATGCAAAAGAATAAATAAATAATATTTACATGAAATTTGTTTAGAAGTTGACATGTTGTAAATCAATGACCCCATTTTACTTATAAATATTTATTGTTACTAGAGTGCATATATAGTCGTACTTGGCACTAAGTTATTTTACTTAAGATACTTTAATTAGTAATTACTCAAAACCAATTATATTTATATACTCATAAAGTGCGTTAAATTTTCTTCTTGGGTTCTTAATTTGTTTGACAAACAGTAAATTGGAAGTACGCTTAGTTTAAAGAAAACAAAATTTTTCGCTTGTCGCAATTATTTCCAGTTTTATCAAAAGAAATTTAAATTACAGATTAATAAATCCCTAATTATCCAAGAAAACTAGTATACTTTTTTCTGTAAATCCCTATAAGTGAGTATTATCTCTATATGTTACTTTACATTGTTGTTAACAAGTTAACATCTCAATATTTAACAAAACAGAATTAGTAATTGATAAAACCAACAATTTTCTTTAAATTTACTTAGAGTTTTATTCTACAATTACATAAAATCTACCTTATCGTGCCTATATCCTATCGTCAGGCAAATGTGAATCCATTTAATGATTAATTTATTTTCATATCGGATTAATTCTATGATTTGGATTGACCTTGAAAATGCGCAGACATTGGAATAAATTAAATTCTAAATATTTTATATTTCCAATCACGACTGAAATAAATCCTTAATCATGCCAAGATTTTCTGTAAGCAATGTAGAAAATGCAATTTATATTTATTACAAATTGCGGATGTATGAACCTCTACAAATCCTGAAATTTATGCCCAAACAACAATTGTGCAGCCACTTGTGTACTTGTGCATACCTTGAAGAGAAGGTTTCAAGACTCCTTGTCAATGCAGTCGATTTTCTCGCGGGGTAATTGTTCATATCTCAGTCGCTTTATTGGATCCATGTCGCCTGCAATCGCCATGCAAGCTGCTGCAACTTATGCAGCTCGTACAAATAGGTATCGGCGCCCGGCTGGAATTAAATTCCCCTTAATTGGCGCGTTTGCCTCCAACGCTAAGAATGCGAAGGAGAGCAGGCGTGGTGCGTGTGTGTGCACGTTTTCATAATTCGGTATACTTTATTGGATCATTTGCATTACGTTTGTTCAGCGCGCCATGTTTACTGGGTTGGTGCGCGCCCTGATGATGATACAGCGCCATGTAGTTGACTTGGTGTGCCATAAACTCACCGAGTAAATGCGTTGCGTGGATGTTAGACGTTGCGCTACTTGCATTGTATGCACTTTGTGCAGTTTATCCACGCGTTGTGACTATAATTGCGTGAAACGATGAGAAAATATGATGGAAATGCAGTGGCGCCCGAAGGAACGCAACTACACTGCTCTTGGCGCAAAAAAAAAAAACTAAAGTCCAACTGCTGATTATCGTCATCTTGGCTCATTAATTAGATAAGGTTGCGTCATAAACAAGTGGGACAATGTCTAGCAACATGGTGAACACACCATGACGTCGACATCCAGAAATAAAGTAGATAAAAATTACATTCTTGACGAATCTGTTAGCCCTGCTTGTTTCATGATCATGTGTAGTTCTTTAGTAAACTTTTTGAGTTAATCAGAAATTTATTCAGCCCTTTTTGGATTTTTGACCTCGCACTTGGGCACCTGTTTCTGCAGTTGGCAGGTACTAAAATACAAGTGCGCCATTCCCAAAAATATCACCGGCCGGTTAGACCACTATTAAAGAGCAGGAAGGATTTAATTTCAGCGAATTCACCACGTGTAGCGTGTAAAACGAAAAATTAAAAGCTGCAGTATACACGAGACTCTTCGAAGCGGCAAATTTCATAACAGACGCGTTTGGAATACAAAATACTCGCCAAGTTCAGTGCCTCCTGCTGCAGACACCCTTGGAACGTTGACGAGTTTGAGTGGCTGATATCGAGGCGTAAGGCAGCAGGCGAGCAGTGGATGCAGATAATGAGGATACCGAGCTCACCAAAAGCTCCGGCGTATATTTTAAACAAAAAGTTAATTACGACAGGCTTTCGTTCTCTTGGACGTGGCGCCAGTACTGCAGAATTACGCAAATTGGGAAGTCTCCAAATTACACAAAAGTTATAACAGAAATAATTCTATAATGATTACAAAATGCTAAGTGTAAAAAAGAAAACGTGACACTTTCATATAGTAACCTCTTAGTACAAAAAACTCCAAAAATCACCTCCTGAACTGTCATTTACAGTTAAACTTGTTCAAACCTCTACCAATCTTATTCTCACACCACCACTAACATAATATAATAACTCATCTTTGAATATTCATTATTTTCCGATTGAATCCAACTCAATGTTTACTAAAATATCGACTACATCTTCCTGTCCTATGCCAGGGATGCAGTATTGATGCGTTGCGCACGCAGATCCCATCGGATACACGAGTGGTTCGTCGATTGCATCCACATTCACAACTTTAACCCTAGCCCTCTCTCTGGCTACAACAACTCCAGCAAGTTCCCGATCCGTTTACTATTTCATGCAATCACATGGGTAGCCATAGGTAAACACACGTGGAATGGATAACGAATCGCTTTCATTCTGAAATAATGCAAACAAAGATGCAACTTGCGCCGCTGCGGATGATGGGAATCGGGGGGATTGACTAACGTCCTAGACCTGAGCAGCACACAAAACACCTGCTTTGTGCCAGCGTTGGAGCAAGCAGGATGGTGGAGGTGAAATATGGGAATGATCTAGTCGTGGCGACGTAAGATGGAAGCCGTCGTGTGCAAGGCCCAATCGAGCGGAGACCGGTTTCGATCAGAGCGGCCATCATTGAGTGTACGTTTTAGATTCCTATCAAGGGTCATAAGTGGGAATGGAAAACTATCAAACAGCAAGGAGAAAAGAGAAAAGATACATTGTTGCATTTAGAATAAATGGAAATTAGAAGATGATTCAAGTTGAATTTAGATTTAATTCGTCCGAGGTGAGAAGATTCTGAAGATAAGTTACATTTGATGAAATAAGTCAGATATTGTCAGGGATTTCAGAATAATTAGGAAATAATTAGAAGTCTAAGAACTTACAAATTGTTGTCATCTGTTTCGTGTTGTTGAAACACAGCACGTTCTTAATTCTTATATTAATGTCCCACTTTAAAACAATTGTTGTTTTTATAAATAATAACTATATGCACCCACAATTCACATCAATTAATATTAATTACACTGATCAATCTCACTTTTATTCATTTATTTTTTTTATTTCTTAACTATGATCGAGACGTACTCAAACACCTCTCTATTTCTACTGACTATCCAAACAGTACATATATCGCATAACCCTTTTTTCACCAAAAACATGACCATGATATAAGCATCGTCAAGACAACCCGAGTATAAAAATGCATCCAACAAAAGACTGGTTGCAATATACCCCTAAACAACCCCACCTTGCATTGCGTAACTGCAGCATCCTTGCAGACCTTCAGAAGGTCCCCGAGCTCAACAACGCACCAATAAAAAGTTGTAAAATTTTATATTTATGTGGTGTATGAATGAGGACTGACTAGGCATTTATGAACTGCGTCTCCACAGCATTTCACTGTGACGCAATCGGCGAAAAACCATATCTAAACGGCAATGCTAACAATAAAACGAAAAATTGTTGCTTGCCTATGTTAAGAGCGAAAGGATTACGTACACAAGGTCAAATGTTTTTCTGTGAAAGTGAAACTGCTTTGAATATGTCATAAAGTATACATCTTGCATCACAACAGGTAAAATGCAGTCAAAGGGTTTTAAGTAATTTACCTGACTTTCGCTGTTTAGTGAAATTTTCAGACCTTAGCAGACGGTGGGTGTTTAGTCAGCGAAAAACCGCGGCCCATGGTCAGTCATTCTACCATCCATGTGAATTATCAAATTGTGTTGAAGAAAAGTAGTTGAAGATTGCAAGGACGTGAAGTGATTAATGTGCTTTTGTGCCTTTAATGTGATTTTAAATTTCACAGAGTACAAGGTTAGTAGTTAGTGTCATATTCTTAGAAAAAGTGACATGCCTTAAAAATTATTTTATATTAGCTACCTTTTAATTCTATAGTTAATATATAATTTAAACAAATAATTCCACAGAAGTGAAGATATCCAAAAAGATAACTAGTATGCATTATAAACAAAAATTTGCGTCTTTGAAGCAAGTTGTGGTACATTTTCTCGTGACAGCACCTCCCATAGGAGTAATTCCAACAAAAACTCAAGTTTAACTAAAATTGCACGACTGCATGTCACGCAAGTACGACCTTTTCACAAGGACCTGAATTTATTTAAGGACAAACTTGTCTCGCGGTGGTAATCATGCTAAATATTAATGAACGGGATGACCAGCAAACCTCTGGATATTTTAAATTGTAAAAGAAGTTTCCCTTGTGGATATGTTTATTTAGTGCAACCGTCAAGTACCAAAAAAGGGAGTGCGATGGAGAGCAATGTAAAGTTCATGGGTAGTTTGGTTGGTTTTCAGTGGATTGGAGATTTATACTGTAAAAAATTTTGAGAAAAGGCAAAGTTTATTATATTGTGGGCCAATAAAATTTTGTTTATAAAGAAAATATGTTCTAGAGTTTAAATTGGTTCACTTTGAAATCAATGTTTCAAAGTGTTTAATAAATGAAACAAATGAGAAAACATTTTGAAATACTTTTAAGTTTAGATCAACATTAAACGTGGAACAAATACTTTTTTAATGCTAGGCAAGTTTTAGAGTAGCGTTGATTTTGTTAACATTGCACTGCCAAGTAAACACCTGAGTTACACCTTGAGAGCAATAAAATCCTGACCCACCTTACTATTCTGTCCAACTGTGTCAAATTCTAATTAAAATTCACTTACAACGCCGAATTTCAACATTTGTTTTGCGCTATGTGACAAAATAAGCATAAGTATTTTAACTATTGATATGACATAAAATGAGTAGCAATGTAACTTTCTATCAAATATGGCAAATGTCAAAATTATTAACTTTAATTCCTTAAAAGCCACTCTATGGTATTACGTGTTAAAAATATTTTTTTTCTATTAAAATAGCTATTTGCAATTTGTGCACGTGAAATACATGAACGTACATAACTCAACATAAAACAAAGCAAAACGCCGCGATGTGAGCACAATCCACGCATATTTTGGCTTCAACAAACACGTCAGCCTAAAACACGACTTACATAAGAGATCATAACCGCTACACAATACCTCGTGTGGCAAAAAACATGCGCATTTTTTATTCAACACTCCTGCTTCTTGCAAAAGTAGTTGCAAAAAATGTCGACTTGACCGGGAGTGTCTACATTGTACTGGTATTGTTTGCCTTGCTAGTTATGTTTGAACTTTGCGCACGTTGTCGTTTCATTCGTGCAATATTTGTACATGTAATCCACCCACGTGCGGTGTTTAACACGTCCACGTTGCAACAACGCACCAAGGACATTAATAATCCTCTCTAGTTTGATTTCCGGTACAGCCCGGTGTGTCCAGAACTGATAGCGGCATCTTATAGATTCTGGACGCGTCATCAGCCCCCTTACTGCATGGCTGCCTCTAAATTACACGACATTATTCAGCTTCCTAATCAAACTTTTCCACGTGGCATGCACCTTAATTGGCAAACTTAAAACCCCGTTGGCGGAATGACTCCGCCTAAGCTATGCTGGACAAGTGCAGAATTAAGGTCTCAAGTTTGCAACTTAATCATCGTTTCTCGTCATCGTTCATGCAAAGCGTGCGCTCATGGATGGCGCGAGGACACGTACTGATCTAACTGATGTACGATCACTGCTGCACATCGCACCAGCTCGATCTACAAGAACCATAACGCTGGTGATGCGCCAGCGTGCATATCAGTGACGACGGGGTTGGCGTCGACGACGAGCACCCTTTACAACCAAATGGTTCGTTTCCGTCCGTCCCGGCACACACTCTCCACGTGAATGTGGCGACATTGTTCGCGAGTGCAGCGCTGATCACGATCAGCTCTCTACGTGCTGCACGAAACTGCAGGACAAGAGGACGCATCATCAAAAGTTACGATGTTAATTTAGCAATTTCCATGGGGGACATTAATGTAACGCGCGTGTACGTGGCTGCTAGATACGAAGCAGGACTGGCAAGAGTACAAGGAAAACGTTTACAGGATTTAGTTAAACTCACTTTAATTAACTCTACAAACTTTATAAATTGGAAAAATAGGTTTCTGCAATATTGTTGGATATTGTCTTGTAGTCTGATTGATTGTTTGATGAAAGAACTTTTGTTGCTTAACTTTTCAGCAGATGTATGAAATGCATGAAGACACGAGTCAATTTTCCCGGATGCGCAATTCGCATGCAGCTCTTGCTTGGGGCACAGACATTCAGTCAGTGCCACTTGTATCGCCTTGAGTTTAGCTCTGCGTCGTTCCAAGCTGGGTCCACAGCTAACTCTTGACAAGGGTTTGAGGAACTAACTGTTGTTCCACCCTGTTCTTTACAAGGCTGTACATTTACCAGTATGAAAAATATACTATCATTTCGAAAAAAAAAACTTATAAAGTTACTTATATATTAATAAACCTCAAAGTAATCAAATATTCCACCAATAACTGCAAATTGAATTTCACTCCAGCCATGTAAAAACCCTAGATCTGTGATTTACAAAAATGGCTTCAAAGTTGATATTACTAAATTTCATTCTAGCACCTTGGTGTAATTGCATCTAAAAATATCGTTAATGCTACCGTGCTTCGACTCCAACCCAACCATCAATTATATCTGAACTGACTTCGTGTGCAGTTCTCATCGTTATCCCGCAGTCTGCATGTTCGATATGCACATAAGTTCCAAAGGTAATTTGCGCTTTGGCGTATAATTTCAATATATCGTAGAGCTCGCCGGCTGTTTACATAAACAGCAACAGCATGCAAGCAATGCGCCTTGAAATACTCCCAGCAGTCCCACTTAAAACACTGTGCAAGCAGACAGACAGCAAATGTTAAGTGGAAGGTAACCCACGGTACGGTGCACCCAACAGAGAAGGCTACTGCTAAAAGAGAGATGACGGCTTACCCCTGACAGTGGGATGCAACATGGAAGGACAGGCGGGTCAAGTTAACGACCATGTCTCCCCCAGAGTTGGGGGAGTGGTTAACGCATATTGATAAAATGCAATGCACTGAATGTGCACTCCATCTGGCGGCGCAATCTCGAAGAATGGCCCTTGGGTATGATACGACGAAATTGGCTTGCGACGGACGCCGACTGCGAACAAATTTCCAACTTTGACAGTCCACGCTTTTTCCGCTCTGATGAAAAACGAAACGTAATATCGCCCAAGTGTGGAAACTTTAATAATGTCCGCGGAGAACAATGGGGAACCGTCTTTCAACTTATATTCAAAATTTCATCCGTCTGTGATGATCTAGTGTGGCAGAAAAGTTGGAAACCGGGCCTGGAAGGAGATAATTTGACGGTAGCCGAATTTATCAAGTTTATAACTTTAATAAGGTTAATTGAGGCGCTGCCACCGACGGCTTGAGCTGTGAAAATGACGGACAGTTCTGTGACACATTACACAACTGCACATTGTACATGAACAGACTTCAGCCTGGTGTCACAAATTGCGCTGGAACTCGAAGACATGTATTATAAAATCAAATAATGTGGCTTTAAAATAAGAGGCTAAAATGAAAATAAATGATAACACCAAAGAAAACGTCGAGTTTTCCACACGTAAAGCTAAAATATGTTGATTGTCAAATAAGAAATTTATTCTAAATGTTTCCTAATTAAATTAATTTTGTCCACATTTCTCCCAGTTGCAATTAGAGTAAAGTGCAATGCAAATAATTGTGGTTTGCGCGGAAAGTTTTACGGAATTACGTACAATTTGCATGCGGTTCGAGTTTTTCGTCGTGTCCTTCGTCTGATAAGGAGTGTCAGCCAAATAAAGTCGGTGGAATTGACTTTTCTATTCTTGCAATTTAATCAACAACACAAAACCACTTTTTTCTAAACTTCTCTCAGTTCTCAAACTGGTCGAGAAGAAAATAGCTAATTTACTCTCTTGCTTTAAGAGCAACCCTTAATGTCCAGCTTTTACTTTGCTTTACCTCTGCGCAGAAAACCATCGCATTGCAATCTCATCCCGCAGGCATTGCATCTCATCACATCAAAGATCGAGCCGCTTATACGTTGGAAAGCCAAGAGCTGCATATTATCCCAGATGATGTCAGATTACTCGACTTGATGTATGGTATGCAACGGCATTTGCTAGTCTAGCACCTCGGGCATAGTCAGGTGCTTCAAGCAACCAGCTCAATGAGTATCAATAACATGCAAATGCAAACGCTGTAAGGAGTCTTATTAATTCCAAGGCGAGGCCATGCTCTCCTCAAGCTATCCATGCGGTGCATGTGCGGTTTGCCGCTGTGAGAGGAGGGTGTTGTAAAGGAAGGGCGAGTGTTGCATGGTTTTCGATGCGATCGACTTAGAAAGAGGGATATTAGCGCCAACAGTCGGAGAAACGCTCAACTACATTAAGATCTGCTACAGCATCTTTTACCTGTTGCTCTTCAAGGGAGATAAAATCTCTGCCCTGGAATCTAGCACTATCCCCTCTTATAAAAGCCTATTTTCCAAGATAATTGAAAAACTCGGTTTCTCTAATTTATTTAAAGCAATTTTTTGTATGCTTCAAAAAGCATGGGATTGTGTTGAACGTTTCGTGAGCACTAATTTAATCCGTGAGCTAATTATTATTTATTGTTTGCTGCTTGCGGCTTATTAGCGTTGCAGGCCTGGGTGGCGGCTGGCATTTGAGTGTTTGAATGTTTGAAATGAAATCGATGCGCTGCACGCACACAGCTCTTTTCGAGGCCACACTGGCGTACTGCTCGACCCAAGCAAACACGATGTTGCTGCATTAAAACTTCCTCCCAAGTCGCTTCAACACATTGACAACATCATACATCATTTCTACAAACGCCGAACACACCACAGTAATTACTTGCAATTGCCTAGTGCTTCGTGTATGTGCGTAAACCTGATTGTAGTGCCATTTAATTTTCTTAATTGATGCAATAATCACATGCAATGAATATTCATGCGGTTCTTACTAAGCAAATTTTATAATTGCATGCTGTGACGTGTGCAAGCTCTTCCCAGGTAGTCGTGTTGAAAGATTGGGGGAAGAGAAGTCGCTGCAGTTGCTGTAAGATGGCGCGCGCTGTACCGACCAGCAGAGCTTTCCAGTCGATCGATACCCGGAGCTTCCATGCTGCTAGAGAGAATCAAAGAAACCAGACCTAGTAGCTACGGTAAATGCTTGGGTTTGGAACAGGTAGAGAGTAGAAAAAAGAGGTTGGACCCTTTTTTCCCATGAATAATGGGAATAGAAAGTTATTGGGTAGAAAAAATAAAGGGATGGGCAGAAATTCAACCAGGGACTTATAAATCACTCAATGTCAATGGTACAATGTTGACTTCTTTTCCATGTTGAATTTGTGGGACTCTTCTGAGAATTGGTGACCAAAAAAATTGGTTACTTTAAACTTTTAATTCCTTCCTGGCAGCAAATTTTAACAAAGTAAATCATCTAGAAAATTGATCAGTAAAAGAAAATTGGTGAGTCTGATCTAATCCCTTCAAGTCTCGTCAATATGGTAGGTAATCTGCAGATCTGCAGCAGTTTTTTTTTTACTTCGTGCAATTTTAGCTTGTCTGGCATAGTTAAACTTTTCAACACGGCTTCCCAACAAGAACTTCGCCGTTGAAGCATTGTGTAAAAGCCAACAAGCATGGAGAGTAGCAATCAAAAGACTGAACCAAATAAACGCTCCGCGCGGTGTGCTTCAAGTAAGTAGATAGAAGCGCACACGACAACATGTAAAATAAACAAAGGACGCAAGGAAAAAATAAAAGTAAACTACAGCTGAGATTAGGTGTCGAGTGCAAGGCAAATACAATCAAGATAAATTTGAAAATAACTGGAAACACAAGCAAAATGCTTTAAAGGAGTTTACAACAACAACAACAATTGAAAATAAAAAGATTTGTTAATTTAATACATTATCCTATAAGTATTGAATCCTTTTCCAAGTTATTTAGTTACTATTTTCTGGTATCCAGCAGCAACTTACCGAACATGTACTCTATCATGCTCTGTAAGTTCGTAATTCCAAACAAGCTTCATCCTTTCATCTCGCCTTTTCATTCGCCCCCCAATCCTTCGATGTCACCGCAAACCTCGCGTAGTCTATATCTTATAGATGTAACTCATCTAGCTCGGTTCATCCTTGCTTATCCCGGATCTCATTTATTCCATGCAGTCTCGCAGCAAGGAGGAATTCACGAATTCCTCTCGGTCTTGCCAAGAAATGCGCTCCCATATAGTACATTTATGTTGGTTGGCTGGACGTGGGTTTTACCTGTAGTGTGGACCCAGGACATTCTAGGACTTATTGTCTGAGTGGAGGGGTCTTCATGCATAACAAATGAAACTTGTAGTTTATTCCAAGGAAGGAATATAACGTATCTTAATTTTTAAATTAATATGGGAAGAAATATTATTCTATTTGTAGTTTATTCATTTGTTTATTGTTTACGTGGAAAAGTAAGTCAATGCTTAATGATTTGTGACAAGGGGGAATACTTTTAATGACCTGTTGATCGTAAAACTTACGGTTGACTCGAAACAAGAACAGAATGCTCTACAACTTTCATGCACCAAATAAGGTTATTTAACAAATACCTATCAACATATGGTGATAATTAAAGTGATGTTATTATTTGTATGTGGTATTTGAAGTTATGATTGCTGTATAATAGAGTAATTCCTTTCATATTCCTTCCTTCTGGTGTTTTTTCATCTTTTTGCAACACATGCCATTCATACAAGCTGTTTCGCATCATTATTAATCCGAAAGAAACCATACCCACGATACTATCAACGGACAAGTTTTCATTTGAGGAAGCACGCATGCATGGCATGATGCACGAAAGCAGTTGACTTCGTTACATTTAGCATTTCCTAGCGATTACACCGTGTTGAAAATTTACACTTTATGCGCAACTGCTTCAAAGGAAATTCACGCCCAGCGCGTTCTTGAGTGGAAGCACGGCTAAAAAACGTAAAACTCAAACAAAAATGTTGACTGCGCCACGAAGGAAATTGATGCGGACGTCTGGAGCGAAGAGAAAGTTGCGAAGCGCATGTGGATTGTGAACTGTTGCCCTCAAAGTGTACAAAATTCAGTGGAGACAAAATGTCGTGTATGGAAGCAAATGAAGCACTTTTTGCGTGCACCACGTGCCGCATCAAAAGGCATTCAGAAGCACCAGGGGCCGACAGGAGTAGTTTTGCGCTTTCATATCTCACGTGCGGAGAACATGATGTCATTCTATTTCGAGCAACATCGGAAAACGCAATGTCATACGTAATGCAAGAGGTTCGTTCTGGTAATATTGGGAGGGACGATACAGGATCTTTACTAAAACTTCCAAAAGTTAGTTAAACCAAATAAGAAAATACCGTCTAAGGAATTTATGATTCCATGAGGAAAACTAAGATTTTTCTAAATTTACGAGGCGCTTAAATGGTTTTCAAGTAAATAATTCCTTTTGTAAGATTGGGAAATGAATTACAAGACGTGGCCGTCGGTTAAAACCCCAAGGGATATAGACGAACGTTGTTGGAGAGTGCATGCGATGGCCGCGATGCCATTGAACGTTGGAAATGCTTCGAAAGGTTCAATGTGGACCCGTCTCAACGATAAGAACGACCGCGCCCAGCAAGCACGTCTGTCAGTGCCCAAAAAAGCACCCGCTACACACGACACAAATTGGAAAATTCTTTTTGTACACACAGCCACACATGGTAAATATCAAGCGAAAGTGTATGATGTTTGGTGCGTGCATTGACTTTCTAAGCAACTAGCTTCGGGTTATCACCTAAAACTCTTTCCAATATTAACCTCCAGTACATTCCCAGTGTACCAGTATCAAGTATATAAACCACTCTTAGGGTAAGCACTCTTTAAATTTTTATTTACTTTTTATATTTTGTAAATTGTTGGCTTCATTTAGCGTACGAGTGTTTGGGACCCTTTTTATTTCAGGGCTGAAAAAATAGTGCAATTTGTCTACTCATGCACTGGCTGGAAAATTTGATAATGAAAGCTGTGTCCAGCGTGCATGGAATAAAACACTTTGCAACCACATCAAGTTGTATTCGGAAAAAATCAAGTGTAGCACTGGGATGCGCGCTTTCGAGATATTGAATTCATTACAATAATGCACAACTCGTGCAAATACATCAGACAATGTATCATTTGCTCTGGAAACAGTGCATCGACATGCATATTGATGTGTAACAAATAATCTCCACACATTCTTAAACCAAATTGTATAAAATAAGGTTTAATATGAAGAAACTTGTATGGGAAACTCTTGTTATTTAATTAAAACTATCCTAGTTTAACCCTTGGTTCATGCACATGCGCTATCTCCCCTTATCAAATCCTAATAGGAAAACTTTCTTAATAATCAGAAATGTGGGAGGTTAGTAAGATGATCCATCCGAGTTGGACAAGTTTGAAATTGGTGGTATTTAACCAAGTCTTAGTCTAAGATTCGACAGCTTTTCGGGGACATATTAGATAAGTTTCTGTGCTCTCGTCACGAAATGTCGCATCTACATGTAACTGGCCATGCTTGAAGTAAGTAACTTTAATCTGGTTAGCACCGTTGGCTTATACGATCATTTTTTATCTTGTGGTAACCCTGCAACGAGGTCAAACTCGTAGCGGTTGGAAGCGTCTTATCGCAATGCTCGTCAAAGTTTCAGATTTAAGAAATTACCCAAATGCACTGCCAACAAATTCGCAAACAGAACAATTCGCCGCAGTCTTTCATTTCGCGCAAGTGCACTTACCTTATTTGTTAATCAATTGCATTTCCATGGCGGCCATGAAACCGAGCGCAATGGATTCAGTCTGATTACTTTGGACAACTGCGCCTCATTTCCTCCTGCTTCGCTTGAAATCGATTCGGGCGGCTTTCAGCAGAAAGAAACGTGCACCGGTTCTGGCTGGAGTACTCATTGTGCACCTGAAATAATTACCGTCTCATTATTTAAGCGTGAAACTTATAGAACTATAAAAGTTGTACAAATATTAAAGAGTTGTAAAAAGTGCGACATGCGGAATATAAATTACACACTTAACGATAAGTTGCTGCTTTACGTTGCGTACTTAGAGGTATAATTATACGTTCAACTAAATGAGAGTATAATTATCTATGACTTATCAATTTGAGCCAAGAAAGGTCTAACCAATTTAAAAGATCTACCCTCTAAGTAACAAAACGTGGTTAATTTGCAATGTTTAATCATGCTTAAAGTAGGTCTCCCAAAGTAATCCTTATCGTGGCCATCTGGAAATATTCCTGCTTATGCAGAGCGTTCACGTGGCGTAATGACTGCGGCATTGTGCAATGCACTGCAACTGCAGTGGCCCGAAAAAAAGACAGCCACAATATTCAACCCTTAAAAGATCCACAAGGCGCACACTCCCTCTCCAACTGCAATTCTCGAGCATCGCAGTAGAAACAGTAGCAGGGCATGCGCACCAACCCTCCATGTTTCGATCCCGGAGTGAATATTTCCGCATCGCATTTCTCTCGTTTCACACTAGGAATGTGGACATGAAATAAATACACTATTGTAGACACAGTACCGCCATCTTCAGCACCACGGCATAGTAACCCAAGAATTTCTTGTGTGGTATTGTCTAAAAGCAGTCGATTACCAGTAATAAAATAAGGACGAAGAATGAGAAACCCGCGTTCCATATAACTGCGCCTCACTTAGGACCCACTAGTTTTCAAATGGTGTCGAACTAAAATTACCACTACAATTTGCTGGCGCTTGAGTCACTACCGCTGATTGCTTCAATTGAAACGAGTAACAATCATAGGCGATAATTACATGGATAATTCATGCGTCTGGGAGTTGACTGCACTTTGCTCTACGAACATGGTACATCGCCTTGAGACGCCATGCTTCACTTGGATCATCATATCTTACGTACTAGTGGCTCATACATATTGATATGGGATATTGAAAGTCGTCTTGCATGCATATGCACAATCTCGGCATGCCGCCGGCGTGCATGGCCTTATGGGCCAACCACGCCAGAGGAGAGTAATGCGGGCCAGTGCATTGCAAACCCATGGTGTGCATGTAAAAAATGCTGCAAGGCTATGCGTGGCTGCGGGATGCGACCGGACGGGTCGTCCATTTATTGGGTCTTCGATCCGGCAACGAGACGTGGAATGGACGGAATGAATATCAAGTGCAATCAAGCGTGCATTAAAAACTGCGCCGCGCCAAAGACATCTGCGAAATTATTATTGTAAATTGTAATTTACATCTATACACCATGTTTACAACCTTCTGCAGAGGAATTGAACTCTTGAGATGTCAAGAGAAAAGGTTGTAAACTCCAGTAATTTGAAACTGCCTGTAAGTTAGTTGAAAAGTCCCAGACAATCATATGCGAATATCCAACTGAATAATACCAAATTAAGCTAATAAACTCAATGAAATAGTGCACATTCATATTCTCCGAATAAAATCGCAAAAATATGATTTGCATAAATAACTAATTACTGAACTGAAATAAAATGGTGAATGATAATCCCAAGTCCGCATGTTCTCATGGTCTAATCACAAGTCACTGCAAAACTAGCAATAAATATTTGCATGTTAATAACTCGGTACTCTTATGAATACATGCACTTGTTATCTAACGCATTCATAATTAATTTATGTACATACAAATAGATTAAATGCAATCAATAAATATCATTTTGCTTGCTGCAAAGAGCAAATGTTAAATTAATTACACTTTGCATCGTTGGAATTTTTCACTTTCATGTCCAGCCGATTCCATTTTATCGCATGTAGCTCGCATTGGTTGTACCTAAATTAGGTCTCTCACAGCCAGCAGAAACAAATTAAATTAATATTAAACGTGTGGGGCCCTTGGTTCGCGTTAACTGCGCAGAAGACTGTAACAGAAAACCTGCAATCAGACGTCGACAGCATCACAAACAGCGGCCGCATGTAATTCTAGCTAACGAACACACGGCTTGATAGTATGCAGGCGCCGCATGTTGGAAACATGTTTGAAATGTAGTTGAAGATACTGCATGCGTATTGTCTGTCATAAGTGCTTCTACAGAGACACCCAGCCTTCGAAAGTACAGTCAAATTACCCTACTCATCATATTCCACTATCGGGCTGTAGTAGCGATTTAGTTGCACGAGTTTGGAAAAAATGTCGTTACTGAATCATTTTCTGGAATGTGCCATGTGGAGGTTAAAATATGTTTTCTTTGGGGAGGTCACCACACTACCACGACAACTCCTCCTTGGGTGATTTCAGCAAGCTGGAGGAAGTAAATTCCCTAAACTCTCATTCACTAGGCCTTATTTCTTGCTTGGCAAAACAACAGAATTACACCTGCCTCCAACAAGTCGCTGGATTTCCTTCAAAATCCAGCATTGTTTTTCCGTGAAAACTAGCTATGAGATATGAGGTCGCTGCGAAATGGACATTGGAACATCAACAAACAACATTCTGTCGCAGCACATTGATGCCGAAAGGTACGTGTAGGCATTGGTAAAAAGGGAAAGCTAGCCATTTGGGAATTCAACCCTTGGTATCGTACGGTACTTTTTCGGCTGCAAGAGAAACTGTTTTGTCCTCTAATGAAAGTTGCACCTTTGAGCACAATACATAACGGGAAAAAGGAAAAGATGATGCGCGTTGCACAATACCGACGTGCAACCAAATAAAACAGAATGGAAAGATATCGCAGCCAAGCAGAGATCAAACTTGTCTAGACTGCAGATGGGCCACACGTATTTTCGTGCATTTTCCTATGGAATTTGTACACGATGTGCATTTGGTATTCGGTAGGGTGGAATAGTTTTGATACTTTTACACCACTGAACCTTCTACCTTTCAAACAAAGTCTTATAATCAAACAAACCACACCAATTTCCCGCTTATCAGGTCAACTTAACAAATGTCCATCAAAGTAAAATGTTTATAAATCCTGTATACCATTTCATCGTATAGTGGCAGAGGAGTTAATAGGTTTTCTGTTTCAGAAGCGAGTGATAAGATATTCACCTCAACCAGTATAGTTTTCCCGAATACTGGAGCAAATAGAGCGTTCAACATTCGCCCAGCAAATAGCATCCCGTGGTTGCCTGCCGAATTCACAATAGATCTGCACGATGACAGCACGACTGGAAAAGAGGAAACTATGCATTTGCCGGCGGCGTAATGGGGCCTTCCATTCAGACAGCAACGAAATGACGGTGGAAACTGAACAAATTTCGTCGACAGGAACGTGTGCCCTGAACACTTTCCGCAGTCCGTTACTGCGCTCGCAGAGCGACGGCAAACTACCTACACCTACGATATTTGTGTCTGAATAGAGCCGAACAAAATGGGAAAATTTCGTGGAAATTGATAAAATGATATTCACCGCGTACACTATTTCCATATAGACGCGAGCAGAACAATACCACGTTTAAATTGTTAATAAATTTAATACGGCATTGTTTCTTGCTGCAATAATAACCTAATAATATTGAATAACGCTGGAACAATGCAAATCGCGGTTGGCTAAACGCATTTTGTTGTTTCGTTATCAGTTCGTAATTCGTCGCGGTGATAACACGAATTGAATAAGCCGAGGTAGCACAGACACTGATAATAATAATTGATTTAATTTCAGCGTTGAGCTGAATGCAATCATGATTGCAACATTGCTCTGACCCAGATCGCTGCCTATATTTGACCACATCACTGCAAGTCAATCAATAAATGTGTAGGAAAGAACAAAAAATAATTTTCAGCTTATTTAAAGCCAAAAACTCGCTCACAATTGCGCCGATAACGTCTGATAATGGCATGAATAGCATCGATAAACATAATAAATAATGCCAAAAGTGCGTAATAATATTGCGATAACGCGAAATGAGCAAACGGTATTTGGACACCGCGTGGGCGTTGAATTTCCATGAGTGCCGAGATACGATCCGAGTTTTCTTACCCACGACACTTGGAATCGATATCACAGCGCTCTGCAACATGCAAAATGTATTTGTGTTATATAAGTATCAGTTTTTTGCGTTATTTTCGTCTGGAGTCGTTGGGAATTTATTGGAAACTTAACCAAGCGTTGGTTGGATATTGTTGGAGAGCAGCAAGAGCTGTTCCGCGCCACAGGCGCGCCAAAGTTGCACGCTTGGTTAAACATAATTGGGCCGCATTTTTTGTCCTCGATGCTGCGTCTAAACCATGTGCAGTTGAAGCATGCAATTAATTAAAACACATTTCTGAATTTCTTGTTGTTAAACTTGGCACGTCGCGAATTGAGGAAAGTTGCGCTTGTTTGTTATATTAAATTCTGCACGGAGGAGTACGAATGCAACATGTTTATATTAGTATTTTACTGTTTTAGTGTTTGCAATTCGGGCGGCGGGCAAATTGTGCCTTTCTGCGCTCGCACTTATTGCTTATTACATCCAAGAGGGAAGCGCAAACAAGTGTACGAGTGCCCCGTATGAATGTTTATACCACGCTTATATTTTATTCGTTATATGCAATACGGTTACTTTAGTCGAATGTTGTTTATTAGAGAAACGCTCTAATTCAATTTTCCAGAGTACACCCAAGTCTACACTGCTTGGGCGGTTCCACTTGGCTTCCTCAAATTCGATTCGAAAAGTGTAGCAAACTAAAATTACTTTTATGAAATCCATCGCAGAATGCAATTGGGAATTTTGTTGTTGAGGACCGATTCAGACTTAAACGGAGGACAAGAAAAATAAAACTTTATTTTCCGTGCGCAAAAATTCCACTTCCGCGGAAAAACAAACCAATTGGAACTTTTCTACGTTTCTAGCGTACATTGCTTGGAATGAAAGAAATCACACTCACCTTGTCTTTGACGTGCACCCACTGCCTAAACAAACACTCTGCGCTTGACGGTGATACCAAGGACTTTCAATCAAGAGCAAATTTTTGTTGCAGGTATGAATAATAGCAATCGAATGTCGTGGAAATTGCCCAGCGGCTGATTTTATAGCCCCGCTCTATCTGTCGTTAGGGTTAATTAAGTTTGACTCGATATGAGATGCTGGACAATCGCAGGAAAAACGAGACGCTCTTATCAGCGTGGCAATTGCATTACACGCGCATTGTGTGCCACCGCGCGAGTAATGAAAATAATGAAAAATGTCCAAACAAAGGAGCGATATGGAGTCGATCGTCGATTAAACAGCTTGCCAGCGATACTGAACACAAATTTGCATCAGCTTCAGTTATGAGAACAGGTACTCTGTTGATTAGCGTCCTGCAAAGACTCGCTTATCGCTCTAACTGTTTACGTCCTACATGACTTAGCGACGGGCAGATTAAGTTTGTCTCCTTGTATGCCGGCCAACAATTTTGCATTAAACGACACTCATCGGATGCAAATGAAGATATTATCGGACATATCTTATATGAATTTATGTGCATGTCAAGCTTAATTTACGAATAAAGTTGTGCAATATTTCCTCCTCTTCATTGATCCTTAGTTATCGCATGTTAATCCTGAGAAGCACGGAGTGCGGACAGAGGGAAGTGTTCATGAAATTTAAATTGGCTGAGCTACTTAAAACTCAAATGCGGTGTAAAAATTCGAATTGGAATATAATCAGGGTCGGAATGTCGTCAACGCTATAAATGAACTTAAGCATATTAGGCAAGTAATTTAAGTTTAATTTAAATTTACTCAGCGCACCTCATTATGCAAGTACAGGATTTTGAAAACATCGCCGAGATGGAACTAAATGATTGCATCAACCACAACCAGCTTTAATCCACTAGAAGCAAATTAAAACTTTTCTAATTAAGAGTGAAGCGGATAAAGTGGACAATCAACTTTGAAACCCGCTGGGAATAACTAGAACAATTAGAAGCCGTGGTTTAATTAAATTTGTATAATAATTGCGAATGAGGCTTCAATACACAAGAAGTAACCAAAAAAAAAGGAGCTTAGTCAATCCACAATTCTTCACATCCCACATATTCGCCATGCTTCAATAGAGAGAATAGAAGTAAGGAAGATGTTCCTCTCTACCTGGTCCTACACAGACTAAACTCCACCTCGTAGACTTTAAAATCTAAATCCAATGCTACCAACTCATGCTTGATCGAAGAATGATGAGCCGTTCGAAATTTCCTGGAACTAACAGTTGGTATTATTGTATATACTAATGGCCGATTCCCCCGCATCTCCAGTGCCCCGTTTTGGGTAGGATGCCAAAAAGTCACTGCGATTTTAAGTTATATAGTCGTCGAATTGACGCTCGCACCAATAGTACGTGGAGCAGGCAGGTAGGTGTGCTTAATGAGCAAGACTAACACTACAAGGTAGAACCCACGTTCCACTACCTACAACCTTACTAACTACAACTCCCAATGACACCAACATCTCAAAACACCGTCGCCTAGAATAAGTATGGCTGCTACATTCACATGCGCAGCATGAGGTATGTGTTGGTGAATTGACTCGTCAAACCTGCTCCTGACTCAATTCCATGTGAGCAACAAGAACCCTCACAAGCTGAGCTTTCGGAAAGAGAGGAAGAACAGTCGGATTTATGAGGCATTGGGCTGAAGCGCTCCTGGAGACAGACGCCTGAACTAACCGACATTTCTCGATTCCTGCACCTCCTGGAGACGTTCTCCAAGCATACCGAGCGGTGCTAGAATGATGTAGAAGAGGACGGAGAGTGGTACTCGTGTCGTGAGCATAAAGCAGCGAGAAAGCTGGTGGAATGTGGAGTCTTGTTGCGTCGATACGAATGCTGACTGTTACTAAGCATGCGCGCAGCAGGGATGCACCGCAGGAAAGCTGGAAACGAATACCACCTCTCTACCATGGAAACCAGCACGGTTTCCATCTTGCTTCGCCTCGTTGTGCATTGCGCAGTAGATGCAATTTCTTTTTATCGCCAGTCGTTGCATATGTTACCTGAGTACGATTGCTGTAAGAGTTGCATACAGTCTACTATCGTTGTTTTGAGTATTGATTTTTGAAAGTTCACGTATTGGCTATGCACGTGTACTTGGGAGTGACAACTGCATAATAAATGTTGAATTACGAGAGAGAACATGTGCACAAATTTGAATTCGTAATGCATGATCATAAGATCAAAAGGCGCCGTTTGTAAGCAACTAGTAATTAGTTCTGCTTTCGAGCTTGCAACTAAAGCAGACAAGAAAACGGATTAATCTGTTGAACTAGAGCAACGTCTACCATCATTTCCTGTCTGAATATCATGGCGTGTTTAAAGAAAAAAGTGGAAACTAAGTACAAAGGTGTTATGTAATTTGCATAATAAATTTTTATGATTTAACGAGCTGAAAAGCTTATTTCCAGCACCAGTTTTTGCAAAAGCTGTCTGTTGAAGAAATTCAACAATTAAGTGCGCCCATCCGTTCTCGGCGCATAACAAGCAGGCACTTATTGCAAGCCGTAAATTAAAGGCAAGAAATTAAGTTATACAAGATTAGCTTTCAAAAAAAAAAAATGTACTACGGACTATCAAATACCTGTCTGGATTTGTAACTAGGAATGCTTTGACTCACTTACTCTTCACTAAAATAATGTCTTGGGTATTGTGTTGAAAAGTGTGTTATTTTAGTGTGAGTTGATTAATGCTCAAGAATTCAGTTGTCTGTTTAATGTACAGTAGAAAAGTTACTGAAGCTCAAAGTGCAAATGATACAAAATATCCTGAGTTTAAATGATATTAGGGTTATTGTAATAACATACTTTAAATTAGGTGATAAAGAAAATAATAGCTGCTGTAGATATTAATTAACTTCATCATGGCGATAATTATTTCCTGCCTTTTGAAATATGTAAGAAAAATCAAACTTAAATTTAAAATTTATATGCGGTGCCTACATTTATGTCAAAAGCAAATGAATATTCTAAAAGTCCCCGACTTAAAGTCTTAATTGGCCACTTACTTGACTCGCTGCCGCCACACATTAACAACTGAATTATTTTTAATTAATGAATGAGACACAACTAAGCATGACTGTGGTTTCGCGTGCCATTGGTTCATTAGGAAGGATCCGCTATAATTTAGCATTCCATCGCTGACAGAACGCAAAAACCATTCGTTTGCATGCGATGAAATGCGCGAAATACGAGAAAATGAAAAAGCTGCGGACATGCAATAAGTTAAGAGCTTTTACTGGCTTTTAGCCTAAGTTACTGGACATGGGCAATGGCGCAGCGCAGCGATGCAGAATGCTGTTGATATTTCGATGTCGTTTCGAATTCGCATTCGTATTATTGGCGTTTCATCGATGCAAATGCGACGAGATGATTTTATGCAAATGGTCGTGTGTGAAGCGATGCGAGATACGAAACTGCAACGATTGGCATGTCTCTGTGGTACGCTTCATTTGCATTCTTGCGTTTACATCTTGGATTTATTCAATATTTGCAGAAATTGCAGTGGATTGCTATGTATTCTGCAGATGGAGTTGAGATGGCTACAAGCAAATGGGCGAGTTTTCAAAATGGAACAAGCTTATGCGTAGGGGACACGCCCGATGCTTACTGAAATCCTAAAAGGATTTCTCTTTGTACACGCGTGGAAGGCCAATGTTCCTTATGCTCAGACTCAGAATGTTGCATGTGAACATCATGAAGATGCAAAGTACTGGAGTAAAATTCAACCAGAGATGGTAGAAAGCTTTCGGGCTTTAGAAGAAAAAAAACAATAAAAACAAATAAATTAGCATATTACCAGCTCTTAGAAAGTCTCTTCAGCACCTTAGCTCTTCCTGAACTACCGAATTCTAACTCTAACCCGATAACATACGCCAGCACTCAGTATATCATCAAGGTAAACATCAATGTCAAGCGCATTTTGTTCGACTCCCAATGCAAGTGCTGCATTGCACGAGACGCTTGGTCAGAATACATGGTCCTCTCTTATCCTTATTACGGTAATCGTTAACCATAACTTCAGCTAGATATCTTGACGTGGCGGCCCTATTAGCGCAAACGAAGCGTCGCGTGGAAATTTATATAATATCAACGTCGCGTAATCGCCATGCGGGATAAAAAGTAAGCGAGGGCGACTGGATAATAACCAGCTTACTCCGGAGTATGGAAATAAGGAAAACAAGAAACGTTAGGCTGCGAGATATTTTAAGGATGCGAATAACAATAACAATAAAAGACAAACAAACAAATAAGCAAACCAACAAACTGGGATATAAGAAATTGAAGAATAAAACAATTCTGCATTGGTCCGTAAAGCAGATGTTGGGAGGAATGTTCAAAAGGCTTACGTTTAATTTGAATCAAATCGAAGTTTCTTAGATGGCAATAAATTTGACAGCTGGTAACACTTGACCAGTCTTAAAAATCAACTTCGCACTTCAATCACTCACAACACCAAACTAAGATCAGAAATATCCAATCCATCTCAAAAATAACTCTTACCATGCCCTTGTAATCCATCTCCCAACGGCCTTGTCCGCTCAGCTCTACTTATTACCTAAGAAAACATTAAACTCCTAACGGTACTCGTTGCAGCATATTCAACTACATCCTTCAAAGCTGTTGTTGGTCGTTAAGTATGTTTACAGTGCCGACAGAAAAAAAACCGTGTTAATGATCAATTGAAGGCTGTAAACAAACATCGATCTGTACCTCAAAGGGTCTACGTCTCTAATGTACCACGACCTTAAACCATTGCAATACTTGTGCAATTCACCAAGCACCGTTATGCAATTCTAGGCCCAACTTCTTCGTGCCTATGCCACCGGGAGCAAAAAAAGAGGCAAAGAGTTATTATGCATCAAGGCTGCAAGAAAACAAAACCGTGCAGACATAAAACGGGCAATAAAATATGAAACGCTTTTTTCCTTCCTCTTAGGCTTTTAACGGACTCCAACATCTTCGTCGCTACGGCATGGACACAGTGTTGACCATTTGCGCTTCGTTATGGTTTGTAATAAGCGACACGTTGCGGCTCAACAAGCGCAATAAATAGACGAAGTGTTTGAGAGAAGGCAACGTACCGTTATCATACGATTGGAGTGTGCCAGCGACAATTTCAGGACGCTATGGTCACATGTAAATGTTTTGCGGTGCATCAAACGTCGTTCCAGAAGAGACATACTTTCCAGTCAGTCTATCGTGAGATGGTTATAAATTATTGGCTTGCAGTGATTGTGATTGGTGGCATTATCTCAGGATTAAAATGTTGTCTCCAGGTAAGCAGTATCTTAATTAATCCCGACTGGACGACAAGACGTTGGGTGGTCTCAATCCCAGATTCGTTGAATTTTTTGCGCTTGCAGGCACTCGCCGAAGCTGAAAGTCGTGTACATGTGCAATTTCCGTAGATCTGATTTAGATAAACACACGAATTCGAATGCAAATGTGAACCAACCGGCCGTGGCAAACATGCTCATGCGAGAATGCGCTCGCGAATCGAAACGCACGCATTTGCATACAAATGTCAAGTCCATCGTCGACGACGCGGTCCACGAAGAATGCGCATTTTAATTGGACAGCATGAACGGTGGACATGTTGGCATCATGGTGGCATGTGCCAGCGTGGGTTAATTGAAAGTTATTGCGCTGTTTGCTGGCGCAGCATCTCGCAGGTCATTAGGTTTAATTTAGGACAACATTGAACAATGATGCAAATTCCGTGTGATTGGAGGAAAAGGGACAATCTCGGCAGCATGGCGATTATTATCTTGGCTGGTGGTAATGACAGCGAGGGTTGCATTACACGGAGGGTCTACATTGTTTCTTGATGTGAAACTTTACAATCTCATCTACATTCATGAGAGTTGACAAAAAGACATTCGTTTGGAAAAAAAATTGAAACAAACTCCTTCCCATCACATTAATTCTCTTGTACAAATGTGTTAGTCACAAATTATTTCCATTGCGAGCAGGACATAAGGTCAATTTCAGTGCTTAATTTGTGAATTATGAGCGTATGCAAACTGTAATAACTTAACAAAGCATAATAAGCGTAAGACACTTTCTGCGACGGTGGTATAGCAATGCGAATGGCAGACGTTGTTAAACCATTTTTTCCTTCCAGCTTCTTGGGTCTAGAGGCCTACAGTATGCATAGTGCCCATTTAAGTATCCGTTTATCGTCTATTTCATTCCACGCCGTGTTGTTTGAACAAGTCGGAAAAGAATTAGACCATTTAACTGTCGTAACATTCGTAATTTACAGCTGCATCGTAGATGCTTTGCAATGCCAATCATAAATTCATTCACTTCCACCCTGAGTTAATCAATACGAGTTCCGATTAATATTAATGTCAGACCGTGGCACATTTTAGCGTTAAATTTTAAGTCTGCATTAAAGAGTTTAGGCAGGTAGGATCATGTTGATGCATCGAATCGTTGGTGCACATGACACGAGCATATCTTAGCTTTTTAGCACCCAGGATCAATTTTCGCAAATCACCTGACACAGCTGCAAATTTGCGCATAAAAGACGTCTGCGCAAACGACTCCGCGTTTTCCAGGAGTTTGTTTATTTGCTACACCAGAGGTTGGCGGAAATTTGGCGTTTGGTAGTCAAATTAGAAGAGCTAAAAAACAGATGCACAAGCTGGAAACGGAAAAAGTTTAAAGCCTCTTGGAAAACAAATTCGACGTAATTTCACATGGACCTGTCGCATGCAGAGATAAAATTGGAGCGGCGAACTGAGGAAGGGCGTTTGCGCTGCCGTCTCCTGGCACGGCGTAACGAAGGATGGTATAAAAGTTGAATGCTCTATGCTCGAATATGTGCGGAGGAAGTCAAAAATAATCGTTGGGATTCAAAAAATAAAAGTAGAAATTAAAAAGCAACAAGTGTTTGTGGGATTTAATTGGAAATATACTTAATTATACGCTTTATGTTGCTCGGGTTTTTTTCCTGCTTTTGATGCTCAAGATGAAAAATAAGACGACTGAGTAAGAAATACGAATGAAAATGAAGACATTCGCAGGCAAACTGTTGCAGCGCAAATTCGAAGACCGCCTCGCACTCTCATAACAACAAAATTCTCAGCGAATATATAGCTATACCTCTCGTACTCTCATGTTCCTCTTTGCAATATATTTCCGCAAGAAAATGATGCACCGCCGTCGATGGCGTGGTGTAAAAAATACCTCCATACAGCCCAAGCAAGAAAAACTTATTACTCTTATAAAAATATAGAAGTTTCAGCATAAAACTCCTTCCTCGTTGGAAGCCATGTTACCGCGCGTGTTTTCGCTATCAAATTTAGAATGGCATCTCTTACGTATTCCCAACTCGACGCGAGAACAATTGGGTACTAGAAAATCCTAATCAAATGCAATCCGCCGCCGCTGCCTTTTTACAAGCACTCACAAAAAGATTCGCGCGAGATATGCCGACTTGCTGCTTAATTATAGCTGCAAAAATGTCCCTTTGGGTGGTCCCATCATGACGTCCTCTGTCTCCTCAATACTGGCTGCTTGATTTTTCATCTGCAGCGTGAACTCTTGTGGATCGCAAAGCTTCCATTGCCGTTGTCTTGTTGGTCGCAAAGCTGGCGATAAAAGAACCATCGGCGTTGCAAAACCTCACGGATGCAAAAGGGAAATAATCGATGCAGAAGAGACGGGAAGTTCTTCGTCAGGCGTCGTGAGCTGTCTTTGCGAAGAACCATAACGAGATAATTACATTAATCGTCAATAAATTTTCGACTTTATTTGCATGTGCATCTATTTAGCACGCAAGCGAACGTGGTGCGCAGAAAGCAAGCAACACTTTACGGCATAATTACATTGTAGACAAATGCCCCTATCTGCACCAATATTCAATTATTTCTTTCGCCGATCAAAGCAAACCTACAAAGGGTCAGAGGCATTAAGCCAGCTTATCAATGCATTCACAATGCTGCATTTTAATTAACAACCTTGACGATGCTTGTTAGCGCTCGCATCAAGATAATTGCAGAATGCAGACCATCGGCCATTTTGAAGGCACCAGAAGTCATGGGGCATTATTAATGAATTTATGTCCATTGCAGCATGCAGCAGATATTTCTGATAATTTAATTATTAATTTTCTTGCCATGCTGGTAAAGGTGGCAAAGGTAGACTCGTGATGTAGACATAAAGAGGAAATAGAATACTTCCTATGCTGGAAGGCGATACGGTCAAGATACTGGGTTTTATTCGCGTTGGCTTGTGCTGCCGTGGGCAACCTATTACTGCCCGGCTAATGCAATAAAAACGCGGCCAGTACCTACCCAGTTTTTATTTATTTAGTTGATCTATAAAAGTGTACGGGCATCTCAGAACTCTTAAAGCTCCCGTTGACGTTTCTGCAAACTTAAATCAACTTAAAATGAGAATATGACTGAAAGGCCAGCAATTGGAAAAGATCGCATTGCACGTTATTTAGTAGTTTGTAATAAGTTAGTAACCCTTCGCTTGACTTTGGAATTGAGTTGGAAAGGAATCACCGAATGCAAGTCGCAGCTTACTGCAGTAACAAACGAAGGATAATAAAGACATCCGCAACGCTCCTGTCCAATTATCGAAAGAGAAGACACGCCCGGAGATTTATTTATCTCCGCTCCATCTTAGCGCATTGCGCTGCAAAGTTGTTTGCTTGCGTGCGGCTGTAAGTAAATGAAAAACAATAAAATTTATAAAAGTAATATATAAAAGTCTGCTGCTCGCAGCCGAAATAAATGTATTCGGAAGTCAAAGCTCAAAGCCCGCAGTTGGAGTTGTGTTTTGTTATCGGGAAGCGTTGTACTTTTTTCCACTTATTTTACGCTTTTCTTCTGCTTGCCTTGATGAAATGAAACGAAAGCGCTTTGCCGATGTCGGACTAAATTGCTCACTTGCTTCGTTCGATAATATAAAGCGTATAAAGTTTACTGAGTGAATGTGTATAGTTTTATCGAAAAGGAAAGAAGTGGAAAGTTGAGAGTCGTTTTACAGTTTTTCAATAAATAAATTTATTTTTGGATGCCAACTGAACTAAGCGGCAAATTTCTAATCAAAAAACTGTGGAAAGCAAACGGGGTGTATAAAGTTGTGGTGAATTTGTTGAGAAATGAGGGCAAAATTAAAATAATTGCCTACACATAACAAAAATGAGTGATTTCCGAATTCAGTCATTAGGAAAAGAAAGAAAGCATGTGTAAGAAAAAAAGAGTTATGACTGAATGTGAGAGAAGTAATGTTAGGAAAACTCATCTTCATTTCAGTGAAATGTGCTTCAAGGCAAACTGGAGCAAAACAATTTTCGGATAAAGATATTCATGGCTTTGTTGATAGATTGATCGCTTCAGGTTATTTGAAACCGTAAGGACTTTATTGGAAATATTTTCTGTACAAGTTTATACTACAAATTTCTGCTTCATATTTTTAGTGTTTCCATGTTTTACTTGATTAAATTCTCTTTTGCTTCCAGTGTCATCAGACGTGACACCAAAAGAGTCGTCTTGGTACTAGGCTACGTGAGAATGTCTTTGCAAGGAAATAAAACAAAGCCATCATTTGAGACATGGATGTGTGAACCATAAAAATGCATATTACATGTGTTTACTAAACTCAACCAGCAACACTTGTATTGGCCTAATGGCATAATAATTTAGCATTGCGATGAAATAAAATAATTGCCCAACGCAGATGTTGCCGTAGTCGAAGGTCGAATACCAGAGGGCCAAAGATGAATGAGGAATGAGCGCCACACCCTGAACCACCTCAAGTGTGCGCAGGCACGAAACATGGATGACTGCAGTAGAAATTCTCAAGTGAACCCTCCGCCCTTGGAAATCCACACAAGGTAACTGTAGCAACGCCTCAATGCACAGGTAATTCACGAAAAGGCAAAAAGACGTCGGATAAAAGTGGGAAATTCTAAAGCAGGACTAAATGTAGACGCGACTGGTCTGACGCTGAGCAGAATAATCGAACGGCATTTGCTCCAACGCTAACTTTGACAGCCTCTGCAAGTTGAGAGCTTGTTGACTTTATAAACGACACATTTGTACCCTGCGACGCGTTCGACACGACGACCAGCAAGCGAATTAGTTGATTATATCCGAGCCAGGCACACGTTAAAAGCTCCAGGCGTGTTGAAAAGTTATCTTCCCGAGGCCACTGCGCGAAGAGGTTATATCACTGTCATTTCTACAACGTCCACCGCTCGACTTCTAATTAAGACAAGGTATATTAGTTTGGAAATTTGCGAAACGCAGTACCGTTCTTGGCGTTTGCGGTGGAAGTCGCCCGAGGATATCTTCTGCATCCTTAATAGCTTAAGCTCCACTAGTGTCATCCGACTATTATGCACCAACGCGTATCTCTTCATTTATCTCCGCCTGCCCGGCTAATCCGCGGAATGCATTAAACAGTTTAAAGTTTACGACCAAAATCGCATATTCCTCAGCGCTGTGCCGAATTGCGCTGGCATAACAACTATATTTGTCCAGGGCGCATTGAAACAGATATGAAGAAAACTTTTATACGGGCTCTCTAATTGCTTGTGCCGTGTGAGTGTTATTTTTTATGTGCGAAACGTTTTATTCCGACCCACAGCGAGACTTTGCAGTTTGTTAATTGATCCCGTGATGCCAACGGCGCAACTTTTCCATGAACTAAAATTTTATTTTCATAGCAGCAATTAATCTTCCTCCACAGCCGAAAACGCAGAGTTATAGATATATTATTCACGAGATTAAAGAAGTTTAAAATAGCACGCGTGCATTTTTGACGAACGCAAAGCATCAAAGCAGATAAAATAAATTAGAGAAGTACGTTGGGCGCGTTCCAGATTGGCGTGTAAACAGAAAACAATTCTACAATCCTTTCCAATCCTGTTAAGTAAAGAGCGTCTTGCACGACGGGTAGGTTGAGGCACTCATAATAAATTCAATTAGAAAATGGACTTAGTGGGACTTTATACTGAATGTTCGACACTTACTTCCACTTGGAATGTGCCTGATAGTTCGAAAACTTGCACTAAGATTGAACCAAGTTGTTATCATCCTGTATATGGAATGGTATGTGTAATATGTAGGACTAGTTGGTTCTCTTGGCAGAATTGCACTAGTAAAACTGTTTGTGTTTGCAAAGGCTGCAATAGTAGCAAAATAGCACCCTGAAAAATGCCTCTCAGCATTTCCAACCTTTCTGGAATAACTCGGGAATAAAATAGAGGTCGGGAGCTGCATACACATTGCTAATTCCCTCATCAAAAATACAACTAATGAAAGAGAGAAAAAAATGGAAAACCCTGATAAAAAAGGCACTCTTTCTATGAATACCCAACGTAAAACTCTCTAAAATAAAGTCATCAACCTCTGGACGTTATAAGACTATATAACCTTAAATTTAGTTTTCGTGGAGAAAAATCCACCTTTTTTTCTCTTTATTCCACCTTCTACATTTTCTTCGTTGGCATCGCGGTCAAATAATATCGGGTAGACATTGGCACGTCGGACGAGTTATGACAATAAGTCCGGTGTCCCTCAGGGGCGGCACGCACGTATATGGTTTATGTCTATTTGCTCGCTCATAAGCGACAAATGAGTACACATGGTACGCACACGCGAGTCTTGTATAGCGTAGGTAGTGGACATGGAGCTGGACAAATGGGAAAATATTTATCTGTACTTCATCCATGAGGAGTTGGGGAGTGACGGGTGATTGGAAGTAAATTGGTTTGCATCGTGCGCACACCTGAACACATTCAGTTTGAGCCTCGCAGCAATTTGAAACTATAATATGCAACGAAGTTACCTTGTGCGCCTGTAATTTGAAGCAATTGCTGGCAATAACATAAGGATGGGCAGACACTTGGGTGATACTGGTTTTGTAGCAAATGTGTGAGAACGTGTCGGGTTTCTCGGTGGGAAACGGTGAAAATGGTGCTTACATATAGGAAAAATATAAATGTTTAATATCAAACAAACACAACGTAGAAAGAAATAACTGTTTCTTATGCGCACCATTCCCGTTAAATATTAATTTATTGACTTTTACAATTAGCGAAGCAAGTCTCAGGAATTATGATGGCATATCAATAAAACCAGTGATGAAATGCAAAGTGTCTAGGTCCGTGCACGTTTTTAATTAGCGAATTGGCACGAAGCAGTCGGCAAATGAATTTGTGCCAATGAAGAAATACGTAATAAACTGATAGCACCGGTGTTTGGACGTGGAGAAGTTTTTCAGTCCTGAGGCTTCTGCAGCAATGCGCATAAAGTTGCGCCAACCGATTTGGCATTTTCTTCCATTCGTGGAAAACGACCTGTGTGCGTTATGTGTTTCGAATGCTTCGCATGCAGCGAATGCAAAAATGTTAATGTTTGTTTATATTTGCTGGTTGGCCAAACATAAATTCTAAGGGACATTTGCAATGCATGGTAATGTCATATGGTGGATTTCAAGTTAAGATTGTGTTGGAAAATATCTCGGGAGTTTTATGAGGGGAAAAAAAGTATGCCAATAAAATATAATATTTTTGCTATTAACGAATATGTGGTGATAATACGAAGAATGTAATTAATGTAAATATTATAAACAACAGAAATAAAAACACAACTTTTGTGATTTAATTGATATAAATCTTGTGTTTAGAGCTTTTTGCAGCTATTTTTCACTTGTTTTTTTCAAATAGATTTTTCAAATAGGAATTAATTAGACCACATATTATTATAAACTCTAACAATATTTGGTAGCCTGGAATGTCGAAAAAATGATAGAAAATAAGTTCAGTTTGATTTGTTTGGCAGGAAATTTTAACCAAATCATATGATTTAGTATTACCAAAACCAATTACTGGAAAACTATCAAACATATAATAGTTTTCCATTTAATAGTTTGGCCAAAATAATAACGGATAGTTAACAACAAAGAAAGGAACGTAATAAAACCAAAATATTTTGCTTTAATTTAAATATTTTTAAAGGTTTTATTGATTTTTTCAATCTGTTGCGTTGCAAACAATTCGAAGAAGCTCCAAAATCATACAAATCATTATTCCAAATATTAATTTTGTTCTATACATATAAAATTGAGAAATGACCCATGCTTACATCTCTCCTTGGTCTTTTCCAAACACCCAACTTCTCTCCGTTAAGGGTGTTAGTTGAGTGTGCGCAGTGTCATGCGCTCAAGGTGGCTATCAAGCCATTGCCGCCAACCAGCCCTCATAGTACCACGCAAGCACTTTGAATGGCTGCATTACACGCACTCCGGATAAGTTTCGAAGCTCATAGATTAATAACCAATACAAACAAGTATATCTAAGTCAAACTAAAGCAATCTTACGTAATAAGTAGAATAAATAACTTACCACAATATATTATTCTTCTCCTGCTTGCAGACCTCATCCACTTTGGGCTCCACGTGGATTTTGGGAAACTGCACACATTGATGCATGGCGAGACAAGGGGGTGTGCGTTGCGGTGGAGGCGCTCCGCGTCGAAGGCGCCCCGACGCACTGCGCCTCTCTCGCTCGGCGGCGGGCGTGCAGCAGGATGCACGCGGCATTTTCGCGAGAGGAACACGCGTGTACACGACGCGAGACACCGCGACGCAAGAGACGACGCACACCTACGGCGCGCCGCGAACACGGCGCAAATCGCACGCACACACTCACGACACCTGCAACAATTAACAAAGATTAGTATAATAAAAATGTTACGAGTCCTCCCGAATGTACCGCTCCAACCGAATCCTAGGGCTGCGCATTAAATTCAGACATGAATGTGTCCAGGCCATGAAGGGCAAGCAAGGAAGTAGTGACTTTTCCTCAACTGCTAACAAAGTCATCACAGAGAGGAAGAATTTACTTAGATATGGCACTTGTACCTACTTTTTATGTAACTGTTTTGTGTAATTACACAAGTCATTCTTGTACTTTGTAAGTTTATGGTAAAGCTTCAACTTGTTCTTGCTTTATAGGCGTCTGTTTGATATGTGCATTAATTTGTTTAATTTATTGCTTATTTACTAGTAATTTACACCGATTGCATAAACTAACATGAATTAAACGTTATTTTTGCAATTAGTGAAAGCCAATCGCGGAATGTTATTGAGAATTACTTTCTCGGAAAGTTAATTGTCCTCTACCGATAAGTAGTCAATCATTTTAGTGACAGCTTTGTGTTGGATTTAATGATGTGTTGCAGTTGATAAAAAGCTCCTTTCTCTTTGTGCAATTAGTTTAAACAAAATATGATTTATTTATCTTAAATGACTTATGCGCTTCAAGTGCTTTTGACCTTTAAAGCTTTAGCATTTATTTTGATTTGTTGGGTGGCACACTAAAGCTTCATCTTGACTTGCATTTAGTTAAGTACTTTAAATAAAATGGGCAACTGGTTTTCAAGTGGGTTTTAAAGCCAATCTATGCTGAACCATGACGAATTTACATCGCAATCAAAATAATTTGAATTTCTCCCCTAAAACTCTTAAAACCTAACATCCAGTCAAGACTAGATATTCATCTTGAAAGTCGTTTGTAATTTGTGATTTGTCTTGACAGAAAATCTGGAATCGTAAAGATAAAACTAGGATTAGCATCGATTATACGTGATAAACGTGCATCGTTCAATGCGAAATCTGTAAAACTGAACTCGATGCCATCTAGCAACATAATAGTCGTCTGCATTGCTTGACGTCCCAACGCAAACAAGGAATAAAAACAAAAAGCGTCCAATGAAGCACAAAGCACGGCTTCGCCATGTAAAAGTTGTAAACTAAAAGAAGTTAACGTGATAGCAAAACAAATTCCAAACCAGTAAAGGTTAACGTCGCGCATGCGTCAATCCACAATGCAACAAAATCGAGCATCCACACAGGGAAAACGAAGGAAATCAGCTTGAAAAATAACAGTTGCTTCCACATGAGTTCGATTTATTGTTTTATCGAAGTCTTCGCCAAGGAATGAAGCAAGTATAGCAAGTTTTGTAAGACCTTGCAGGAACTTGCCAGATAACAGCCCAGCCTTGCAGCGGTGCAATGAAAGTGTGTTACTTCTAGCTGCAGATATTGTACACTGTACGTGCTGACGTGCTGGATTTAAAGCCTGGAGTAAAATTTATATTTTGCGCCAAATATGAGCAAAGTTGTGGGATTAAGCGGAATGCAGTGCAGCGAGACGAATGAAATGTCACGCTGTAAAAATATGAAATAAATTTTTAATAGAATTAAATAAATCTGCACCAAACAAATTTAGCAGAGTCGGAAACTTGCTGCAAGGCCGGCAAGAGGAAAGAAAATAATCGCGTAAAGTCGTAACTTTAATTAACTCCCCAGCGCGCACACCATGAGTTGAACATGTTCACGATTCGATAACATTGCAAGACAAGCTAAACATGCACTGGCTAAGAACAGCAAGCGAAACCAAATCACAGCAAGCACTCATTGAAAATATGATACCTTTGATAGGTGGAGGTAGAGGTGATGCTGGGATGGATGGTGCTGAGTTAACTTTGCGCACAACCGCCCCCTGGGAGCGCTGCAAAGTTGGCTTGACTTGACTGCGTCGACTTCAGCCAACTTTGTGTGCGGGGCGGAAATGCCAGTTGCAACGGGCCGGTTGCACAACTTGCAACGGGAATCGTCAAGTTTGTACTTACAGATGCGAATGTCAGGCGCGCCGCCGCTGCGCGTATTCACTCGGCGTTGGCGTGGAGACTTTATAACCCCCCGAGCTACCCGCGTTCATTTTACAAGTTTTAGTATGTACCGCTTTTCGTGTGCTCTACTATAACTCCTCGCAGATAGGGCCAACGCCAAGCGGCATAAAGTATAAAGGAGCCGCGGCCGTGGCGGTATTGCAAGGAAGACAGGAGACATAAGAGAGAAGGACCTTTTAACAATTGCAGTGCAGCATCAACTTCCTGAGACGAAACAACCGTCATTATCATTGGGCCCCGATTAAATTTCTAGCGTCAGAGGGCAGTGGTACTTTAATCGTGGTCAAGCTATTTTTGATTCAAGTTGGGTAAGCATTGGGATTACAAATTCAAGTTGAATTTTCCAGATGGGGAGCCAACTCTGGATGGACTACAGTGATCACGTTAAGCCGGTACCGCTGAAATAGCCGAAACGTGTAACAATCACATGCAAATATATCCGTCATCCCTGTTTTATTCTCCCTCCAGGCCGCGTAGGAAATAAACTTTGCTTCAAATATGAACACAGACGAGTCTGCGCGTTGACAACCAAGTGTCCTCTCAAAACCAATCCAATCAAATTCTAAACCCAGCTTAATTGTCAACAAACACGTTGACCTTGACGCAAGCGCCTCTATCGCTGACCTAGGAATGTTCTTCGACAACCCGATAATACGGCCACCGTCGGATGACTAGTCACGCTCTTGATTGCACGATGGCTTCGAGCAAAATGAGTGTCTGCTCCCATAAAAGAGCCTAAAATCTCCCTCCTCGTAAGCAGGTGCTGCTGCCGGCAAACGATGTTCGAAACGACGGCGAATTGCCGAACTAACAACCTTCCTGCTTGTATTAGTGCAATCCATACACAACCACAACGCACGCTTTTAAATCCTCAGCGAGGCAATAACACAATAGCCGCCGCTGCGATGGAAAAAGCCGAAATGTTGCTTTACGACGCACACAGGCGCACAAACCTTCAACTTGACGACGACCTCGGACGATTAATGCCGCATATAGATGGCACCAGCGTGAACCGAACGCGATAAATAAAACAAAGTCCTTATTTGCACAACGTGCACAGCGTAGGAAACACTTGACTGAAACCGGCAGCAATTGCAATACTAGGGAGCTGGTGTTTGGAAAGGTTATCTCGCCACGAACTTGAAACTTGGACTGAAAAACAAATAGCATCCCCTAAAAGTGCCCGGCGTGTATTGCGCCGCACGCGTCTCGATAGTAAATACATCCGATATACAACCAATAAAAATATACTCGCGACGCGTTTGCTGGATCACCCTTCGAGGCTTATTTCTCTCTTCCCTATTACTGTCCACAGTATGGTCTAGGGTGGGGTATAACAAACAGGTATCGATGATGACAAAGTAAAAAGTACTGGAAAAAATGTTTTACGAAACTATCTACATTACCTAAATCTGAAATAAAAAAAACATCCGACAACTGTCCATATTGATTAACTCCCCTATATAAGTTCCCAATGAAAATTACTAGGCTAATATCTAATGAATACCAATCAGCTATCTCCCATGTTCAATCTACTTCAACTACATGCCAACTACGCGTTGGTGTTGACCCAACCGTGCACCACATGGACGAACTGACTCTGTTGGTAGTGGTAGGAAAGCTCACGACTCCCCAGTAAGCACTATCCAAGTCTATAAGTACGACAAAGACATTAGTATGGTTTTCTCTTTCTATTCGGAGGACGTAAGTTCTAACTTGATGTATTCTGCCTGACATGCTGAAACTCCAACCCAGTCTGCCTGAAAGAATGATGGCTGCACACACGCACCAATCATGTTACAGTATCAGGTCAATATAGTCATGGCAACCGAGAATTATTCAACCCCACCATACCAGCGTCACCATAGCCTCCACTATGCACTCGAGGAAGATGGACAACTCGCTCGTAAAGCTCCTCATTGGAGTACAAATAGTAAAAGTTTTATGACAACTCCGATCATGTTTTGTTCGCACTGGCTTTTTTGCCTCTCGTTGGTACGCTGCACTGTTTGTGCGATTTGCTCCTAGATGTAAGCACAGGTTACCATTTCTACTCTGTGCCAAGATTAACCAAACTATAATGACCACGTACCAGAATTTGAGTTCCGTCGGCACAGGTAATTACTTCGTTTTTCCTTTTTGATTTGATGCACTTTCACTGAGGAAACAACGTAATTAGTAAATTAGTCCAATTAATTGCCTGTTTTGAAGAGAACCAGTCACTTTGATTGACAGCAACGTACTAAATGCAAGAATACTAGTCTGCTTTATGAGTCGGTGCAAGTCATGCCCACGAATGGCAATTCGCGGCGCGGCCATTTCATGAACCCCGCGCACTACGCTGTTTTACACGTGCATACAATTACGCCCGATGATGTTAGCATCAACGAGTGACGACAACAACGCGAATGCGACTGATTTGTAAAATATATTGTGCTGTTGAGGAGTGCTGAAGCGCCCGAAAGAAAACTATAAAACAAATCCCTCCTACTGCTGCGTAATGCCAATGTGCGAACAATTTTATACGTTTTTTTCATTAGCCATTTTGTTGAGGGTAGAAATCAAGCCAGGCGAGCTTACTGGATGTGTTGATCATTAAAAATTTTAGGTTCAAAAAGAATATAACACGGAGTTGCTTGATGCGGCAAAATCTTGCAAAAATGTGTGGAATGGAGGTTACCAATTAACACAACCAATTTTAGGATAACAAAATACTTGCTTTCCTCTTAAACTGAGCAAATTTTGCAAAAATTATTTCTAATTTGTAATAACTAGTCAACAGTTGATCCAAACGAGCTTTTTTCATCTGTTGGCTCAGCCTGTGGCATCGTTAATTGGATCAGATCAAATGGGATTAGCAAAATATTGATGAACCAGATGGAACTCCAATAAAAGTCAATTATTTCCCAATTAGCTTTCAATTGAATCAAAAACTCTACTTGATCAAACTTGTTTTCTGCGTAAAATAGATAAATCTTAGTGTTTCTTTCAACAAATATCAATTGTTTATTTAAAAGTTTATTGCAAATTCCTAAAAATTAATGAATTCAAATATTAAATTAACGTTTATTACGTTTGTTTCTCTAAAGTAATCAAACACTTCTATTTATAAACAAGAATAAATTCTATCAAACTCAAATGATTTACAACGCACAATTTATTGCGCCTATCAATTTGTAGATGTTAATATATTGACTATGAGTTGCTTACAAGTTTAGACGTTATAAACTTGACAGCAGAGCAAAGTCAACATATCAGCAATGAAGCAATAAAGCAATCTGGTCACTGTAATTGTGGTTACCGTCATTATTTCAATTAGTGTTCAATGCACTGCAAGTGGTGTTTATTGTTCTGTTGATGTGACGACCATAGAGGTAGGTATAGTGTTCACGCATTGTCCAGGTCAACAATTGAAGTGGAAAACAATCAGTCATTAGAGACGCTTTGTTGTTTGTTGCATGTGGTCGGGAGTTGTACCAACTGTTCAAACTAACTGCCCAGAAACACTAATAACACCAAGCAAACCTAGTAATAGTAATTAACTTGACTACGTCCATTAGTTCCTTCCGTTTATATACAAAATGTTCTTTGTTAAAATCCCTTCTTATGTTAAATCCCTCTTTCCTGTTGGTTATCAATATTCATAGCAGTTTTAATCTTTCTAACCAAAGGTTTGCTTTATTAACATACAAGTTAATACTACATACAGTACTACACCTACGTATCCATTAAACACCAACTTACATACCTTAACTCTATACTGGCACTAGTCCAATAGATACATGCAGCTCACACCCACTTCCTGGTATTAACATGCCCAACGCGAAACTAATCCATTGCACCATCCGCCATTCCACAATCCTCTTTTCCCTACCGCTTGCAATCTGCATACATCTGCGCCTTTTTCATGCTTTCACACCAATATAAGACAATCCAACGTCTTCTTTTTCACGCCACATCGATCGCAAGACGCGGATTTACTCAACGATTTTCTTTAGCCCACCAGTTTCCCTTCCAACGGCTCCCACTTCGAGTTTACCATTTCACAACTTCACAACGCAATTTATTCTTACTAATATTTTCTTAACACGAAGAAGGTTTACATAAGAATAGATTTTTTCTACACTGATTTTTTATATTAAGCCACAACTTTCTAAATTTTGGTATTGAAAGGGCTCCAAGGAAAAAATTATGCCTGCGTGACCTAGTTGGAGTGACCCTACCCTTAGCAATTTTGTAAAAATCGGAAACCACTAGTGAAAAACCACAAGAAAAAAAAGAGAAATCGTGGTGCATAGCAACATAGCTTTTGGATAGATTGAAGGGTCCAATGGAAGATGACCAACTGAAATTTCACCCCCCACGTGAATGTAAAGAAAGCTGGGGGAATATTTATAATTTTTCTATCATCTTTAGTTAGCTGAAAGCGTCCGAACTAGGAACATCAGAGCATATTTTAAATAAAGTACAAAACAAAAACATAAAATATAAATAACCTGATAAGCAACGATAATTTACATAGCCCAATCGTAATTAAGTCTAGTCATAATTAATATTTTGTTAAACTAGAGCTAATTATTGTAGCCCGCAAGTCGTGGATAATAATCCTGCTAATTATCTAATTGAAAGTGAATAATTTACAACGATGAGGAGTCAAGTGCAATCAGAAATTTTAACACAGTAAGGACTGAACTTCTAACGACCTGAATCGGATTGTTTTAATCGAATTAAGTAAGTGGTTATATCTATTTATACAACATTTCATATGATCTCTGATACACTTTGACTCCTTCATAGAAGGAGGAATCTAATCAATTAATATTCTAATATGTTGCAAACCAAATAAATCTCGTATGTATAAGACAAGTCTGATATAATGCGCAGGACACGTTACAACTTCATCGACGTGCGCCGCCATCGGTAACATCGGCGCAGCGCGTCGCGACGCTCGTCGATATATCAAGATGGCCGACTTTCTCGTGTATCTCAATTCGCTACATTAGGGTGGGTCCCCTCTCAGAAAACAGTGTACATGTGTAAATGGATATATTAAGAATTTTGACTAAATTTTAACTTTTTTGGTTTAATTTCAAAGAGAATTAGTTGGAAATAAATATTAACCAACAAGTATTCGAATTTTAAAGAGAATTACTTTAATTCTTAGCAATTGTAATAAGTTCATAAAAGATTTCAATGTTTTATGGACTCTAATTGAAATCTGTGTATAAATTTTTACCAAAACATCAACTTTACATGTTTCGCAAAAAGTCCACTGTTAACATAACCATGCGTGATAGAACAGAAAAGATTTCACACATTCCGTGACAAGCTCAAAGCACCCCTATGGTGAGCAAATTAAAGATAAAATGCACTCTAAACAAACATCAATTAAATGTATAATCAGTTCCAAGCCTGCTTTACTCTGGAATTTATCAAAGCTATGTACAATACCAATTAAAATCCAATCAAACACAAATAATCCATTTACAACAATAATGCCTTTTGTATACCAGTTTGTAATTACATTGTAACACAAAGGAAACTAACATTTTTGTAGCAGATATGAATAAAGAGATCACATGTTAAATATTATGGTAGAAAGTCAAGTTACAAAGTTGCTTGGGGTGTTTTACGATAAGGGCGCGGTACTATGCCCAAGATGTTGACCCATCCTGTGCATGCTTAAGGGATGAAAACTTTTCTGGATCTCAAGCCAGGGGATCTCGTTATCTTTCTAGTCTGTTTCCCGTTTCCGTCCTGGGCGTTTCGACAATCTGTGGGACCTTATGCTTGTTAACACATTGTTACCAGACTTGGTTTAACCAACTTTAAGCGATTCAATGCCAAAAATGGTTTCCTTTATGTTGATTGTGGTTCAACTACTAATTGAATAGAAGTGAATTAAAAGTGGTGTCTATTTGTTGGACTTAATGTTGAACAATGTAAAACCGCTTCATTCGAGATTAAAATAGAAATAGCTGGATGCATAGCGAGGGTTCTGCGCACGCGAGAGACCCGGCATGTTGGTGGGTCGCCAATTAACTCGTCGCACAGCGTTAATTAACACAGACCGCAGCTCTGGCCACTCTCACGCGTGAACAGCATCAGCACAAGATGCATTTATAATTCATGTCAGTCCATGCCAGCATGCAAGCGAATTAATGAGTCAAAAAGCAACTAAACGCTTGGAGGAAACGCGAGCTAAAGTGGTTCCATTCAACAACAACTAAATCCAGACCAATCTGACAAGTATCAGTAATGGAAGGGATTATCGCGTGACAACTAATGCTTTCTAGCGCTGGTCCGAGCAGGATAAGATATGCAAGCATGCGGTGTGTTTGTTTATTAATAGAATCGGCTACTTACGTCGGCGGTGCTTGCTTGGGTGGAGGTGCTGACCGTTGGCAGTTCTCGATGCGGAGCACACATGGCGTCTGGGTAATCGGCGCACTGGACGCGGGCAATTACCGGCGGCGGCGGCACCGAAAATGTGGGCTACGCGCCGGTGGCAGCGGCGGTGCTCACCTATCGCGAGTCGATGGTCGCCCGCGGCTGTCGAACACGACTAATGACTGTCACAGCACCGGCACCCTGCACGCTCGGCCTCATACCTATAGGTATATGGCATGCGGATTGCATATAGCATATAGGAGGGGCCCCAGCGCAGTCGTATACATCTTAGTGTTATGGCCGCTACTCACATTGGAAGATAGGCCATCAAGCATGTCGTATATACCGCACAGCGAGAGAGCTGGCGATTGTAAAACTTTTAGGACACTTTGCGAACCCCCCTAACCGGCGCGCGGCTCGCTTGCTCGCGACAGCGCGCTCTTCTAATATCCGGATGAATGGCGACCCGAGCGGCGGCTCGCCGACGACGCTCTTCGTCGAGCACATGACCCGCCCGCCGCCAGCCGTGCCGTACCCGCTTCGACTCTTTTCTGTTTTCGTTTAATGCTTTTCTGTTTTCCTTTTCGTTTCGACTGTGTGTGCAATGCGCTAATATACGCCGGGATCCGGAGCGCGCCTCATAAATCGTAAACATCCCCGTCGGTTCTTCCCCGCGCGCTTGCTAGCCTCCTTCGTGCCGCACAAGGGGGTGGGTTCTTTGGCGAGCTCTGGCGGTGTATATATGTGTGCAAGAAGCAACGGCTTGAAACGAAGAACAACGCGGCGAGCATATTCGTCAAATAAGGCGCAAAACGAAACGACCCAGCGGTGGGAAGCAAGAGGAAACCACCCTCATTTTCCTTGGCGGATCATAGCAAGTCTTGCATTACTTTCTCGACACTGTCGCGAGATGCAAGAAATAGCTCCCTTCTAAACATTGCGTAAATATCTCTTAAAACCATCTTAAGGACACACTAATTGTTCCACAAGGAATTTCAATAGAAAAGAGGGAAATCTTGTGGTTAGATTGATTATTATTGAGTAATATTACGCAGGGATTGTAGATGCTTATTTCATTAAAGGTTAAAATAACAAACTGGATTGTTATACTCTATTTTGAAAGTTGCGAATGCAAATTGTGGCCTTAATTATAGCAAAGCCTGCTTTTGCAAACGTCCAAACAGGAAATATTAATTTGTGTTAATTTAACGTTGGCGTTCCATCCACTCTGACTAATTTGTATTCCAGCATGAACACCAAATGAAGACGGAAAGAATAAACTACAAGCAGAATGTACAAGTAGATCTTTTCAGCGTAATTTATTGCCCTTCCAGAGAGCTTAAACTACTCTCGCTTTTAAACAAGTACCAAGGAAAAAACCTGCATCAGATTGGTGACAAAATTTAGGCAATTGAAGCACTTGAACCAACATAAAACCTCATCTAAGACACATTTAAATGAGATATGAAGTACGTGCTGAAAGAATAAACTACTTATGTACTTATATCATTTAGAAGAACCAAGAGTAAAAAATGTTTGCTTGCAGATTATGAAAGATGTTTTTGTTAATAAGAAAAACTTGATGTAATCTACTTATGTGTCTCAAAACATCTCAGATCTTCTCATAACTTATTCATAACCAATATTTTAGAATCAACGACGATGAAATATGAAACATTTTGTGCGCATAGCGGCTGATCCGAGGGTTCTGCCCAAACTTTTACCCTCTTGGCAAATGGTTCGTGTCGCCGGAGCTTTTACTTAATTTGTTTGGTTCGCGGTCTGCTGCACTTTGCGTGCGGCAACATTTTGTTTTTCGGATTAAATACAACAACGATGAAGGAATCACAACGAAATGTCTGACGTTTCCACTCGGTTGATTTCTCTCATTTCCTTAATGCGACTTCCAGACTGCTAAGCGGCAGCGACGGCACAAAAACAACTCACAAATCTCTACCGAGAAGATACCAACAAAACCAACCAGCGTACTCGCAGGAAGCTGCAACAAAAGCTGAGATCTAAACGAGTCGACTAAGAGGAGAAACAGTTGGCAGTAGACGAAATAAAAATGCACAATTAAGTAGTGTTTTCTTGTTAGCAACTTTGTATAATTTATAGTTTTAAAAATAAGTCAGTCTAATCATAAATTTTGTGATTTGTTCTTTGAGATGTGTGACCAAAGAATGGATTTTGATGAGTGTTGGGAAGGTTTTATACTAAGAATTAGAATTTGTACCTCACCACAATGGTTTTATTAGGGTTACAGAAACTAACTAAGAATTTAATTCAATTTAATTATTCAAAATTATAGACCCGAAGAGAATAAACCAAGTTATAAAGTGTAGATATTGTGTTAACAATTTGTATCATACAAATATTTGTCAAGTTATTATAATTGGTAATTTATTGCTTCAGGGCATTTCTATGAACCCCATGCAAGTGCTAGACCAACAACACGCACTGTTTAGTTCGTTCTGTCTATTTATAAACTCCACAGCATAATTATCCCATTCAACAATTACACACAATGACAAAATCACAACAATAGCAAAAACACATGGTTAATTATAAACATAAAAAATATATCCCATATTTGCTATCATAGAAGATATTATATTCGTTAATTATCTTACAACAAGATACAAAGTAATACAACCTAAAAAGAGACCTCTTTATATTAATTTTGTATATGTAAAACAAGGAAGTACAAGTTTGACGCCCACCTAACCTCCACCCCACCATATTCAAGACCTGTTTGTAGCCAAGTCAACTCCTGAGGACTATACAGTAGAATTAAAGTGAGATGGTGAATGCTTTTTCAACGCGTTGGATAAGGATAAGCAGAGCGTAGGAGCACAAAAAGTGGGAACACGAAACCAAGAGAGGACGGTGTATAACCCGGAACGGTTTTAAAGGCGGGGCCAGAAAGAGAGTGGCTGGTTTCGTGTTGTATGGATCGATGCAGTGAAACCTCTTGCGATTAATGCTCTCCTGATCGTTCAGACCCGCTCGTCCCTCACAACACGAGTGAACTCCAAGAGAATTTTAAAGAACTGCCAAACAAACAAACAACGTATTGCACGACTAAGAAGCTTCCAGCACAAGTTTTATTTAATTTTTTTATATGTGTATATTTATATATTGTTTTTATCATGTGATTAACCACAATTAGTATGAAGAAAGAAGAAAAAGAAAAAGGTTGTCAAAGAAAAAAACAGTACTGGTTAAATAAGTGTTATTATATTAAATTAATCACAACTGGAAAATTTATTACTACTTTTAAAGATAGTAGTATCAATAGGTACAAAGGGGTATCATTTACAACATCTAGATATTAACAAAAACGCACAATGATATTTGAAAGTCGGAGGTTTTCGGAAGAAATCGCAGCACGTGTTGTCCCCACTCTTGACTTTCCAAGCTTGCGTGTTGCACGCTCCACTCAAGTATTGGAAAACTGATACCACTAGGACTACGACTCTAGTTTGCTACTAGACTCTACAAGCCCAAATGCAGCTATGACATCGATTGTATAACAAACAGCTCACTATAGAATCCTAAGATTGCACACATTTTTGAAATAAATAAGAAATATTCAGTACTAAATTATTGGAAAATTAGCTTACCTTTCGTATTTCTCCTGAGTTGAATTGAAATATTTCGTTATATCGAACGCTGAAAGTGTCAAAGAACATTTAAAAAATATGCTGCACAATTAATGTATGTATAATGTTTATCATCCTTATGTCATCCGTCTCTCCAATCATTATTATTGCACATTTTATTACGCGCCAAACTCCCTGTCTACTTCTTATCAATAATGTCGATCTATTACATGTACATTTACATAACACAACAATGCATTTTGAACACAACAGTTTAAAAATCATCAATTATAAAATATAGGTACTTGCAATGAATCAATCACTTAATACAAACAAACCGCTTAAATCTTTCGGTACAAATTAATTCCTAATCAATCATCGTTTTCGAGCTTGTTACCCACCTCACCCTGTAGGGTGTGTCGCTGCCTCAGATGCAATAATATTGTACATTGTTGTCATTTATTTTATATTCAAGTATTATGCAATAATTACAATAGTTTATTCATTTAGGTAATTAATTAAGAGATCAATAAATATTCAGTTATATTATATAGGGTCTAAAAAATGTCACCAGCGTGAATGAGTGGTTATAGTACGTTGTCGCTACCACCCGAATATCAACCGAAGACTCTGTGTGTGAAGAGAGAGCGGGGCGTGGAGAGGAAGGCGGGCGGAAGGCGGGAGGAAGGAGGGAGGGAGGAAGAAAACAAATCATTATCCTTATCATATGTTCGATTATGTACATCATGTTATTTAGGATTAGTGTTAAATTACTAATTATCATTATAAGGTATCCTTACATTCGTACAAGGAATGCCAAATGCCAAGGAAACGCTTTGACTGTGTCGTGCCGCGAGGACTCTAGTCGTCTAATAAATTCGGTTTCTAGATGAGGTCCAGGCGAGGATCAATCAAGTCGCTCGCGCGTTGCTTAACGTCTACTACCACTTACAGGGCAATCGCTACGGGTCATTACATACAACGGAATAGATTACTGCAAGATGGAGATGTCCAGGAAAGTAGTCGCATTGTTAACGTATTGTTAACATATCGTACCGTATACAAGAAGCGCTGATATTTACAAAATTTGCTTGGCTTATCTCTTCTAGCTGCTTGTGCGCGAGATAAATGCGCCGCGTTTGATACTGCAGGACTTCAAACCCCGACTGAGCGTACTTATCGCATATATTGTTGTGTTTGAATAACCTTACATGTACTTATTTCTCCTCTGCAATAATTTACTATACACATTCAGACTACGGCAACATTGAGTACATAGTAAAATACCATATAATAACGACTTACATCATACTGTTAAACCTAGAAAAAGACATTGACAGTCGAATATGTACAAAGTATATGTTGTAATTAGGATCGGTGTAGATGTTGGTGGCTCGTGTGGTGTGTGTCTGTCTGTGTGCTTTGCAATTAATCTCCATACGCATTAATTATCCCAACTTGCTCCTATGCCGTCGCATTAATTAATTATATATATTTTTCTTGTCGTTCATAACTATTTAGGTAGTTAATTATAATATAGTACTCTATTTAAAGTGACTCGTTCTCCTGAAGTCGCTGCTCTGTCTCTCTCTCTCCCTCTCTGCTACTCAGCGCGCACATCACGGCATGCTTTGCATCCGCTGTCAGCGTTCAAATTAGAAAATTACAAAACAACTAATGATAAAACAATGAATCGATCAAAACAAAAGTAAAATGTTGCACAAGCCCTAAACGTAAATCTCAACCGTGTGCGAACTCATCATCAGCTTACTCTCTCTCTCTCTCATCTTTGGCACAGCAAAGAACTTATCTAAGTAAACATTACAAACCCGATCGCCGCAAGTCCACGCGTTACGTCCTTGTTTGCACATTTAACACACAGGTGGCGAAACAGAAAACAGGAAACAAAGAGTTCAATTCAATAACTATGCATCATACGCAAACGAAAACAGTCCCGCGGCCGAGGTGCTAGCGTCCCTAGGCGGCCAGCCCGTGGTGGCCTAGCACGACCCCGGAGAACCCCGTCGGTCACTGATGGTGCTTGAGCGCGCCGTTCGCCGCCACGTGATGGTTGACGACGTGGTGCTGCGAGTGCACATGGTGATGCGCTGAGGGATGATGCCCATGGTGGTTCTGGTTGTTGGTGTTGGCATTATTGTTGTTCTGCGGCTGATTGGATTGCCGCTGCTGCGTCTTCTTGTTCTTCATTCGCCGGTTCTGGAACCAGATCTTCACCTGACGCTCGGTGAGGTTAAGATTACGCGCCAGTTCCCATCGCTTCTGCTTGGTGACGTAGGCGTTGAAGAGGAACTCTTTCTCTAGCTCAAGTGTCTGGAACTTGGAGTAGGGTTTACGCTTCTTCCGTACTGTCACTTGCCCGGTCCATTCTAGTGGATTGGTGCCTGCGCAGGGAACGCTCACTCCCATCGAACTCAGAGATCCTGCAAAGAAGCAGAGAATACCAGCATTATTAATATTAGATTCTATGTTGATTAAAGTAATACGACCAGCACTAGGGTACGTCAGCCTGTAGCAATCAGCTGTTTTCACATTGGAAATGAATGACGTCACCCTCGCGGCTGAGCAATAGAATGCGGTCGTTATTCGAACCCTACTCGCACGACGTAGTAGCGCAAAGCACAAGGTTGAGGCACCAGCAGAGAACCAGCTAGCTCTCTCGCGTCAATGGGCTTTATGGGTTACAAAACGGAGCGGAATAAAATTCTGGGTCGTGCTGATAAACCCACTGCTTCAGTCTAATGTATCAACAAGATCGTTGATTTTTAAAACTTATGAATGATTTCAATGCGGAATGAACACCTCAGCACATCTTCATAGAGCATGCGGATGTTAATTTAACAATGCAACGACACCTTCATACCATTACATTATTTTACTATGTAATAAAACTGACCTAGGCAAATGAAGTCGTTGAAAATTGTGAATGAAGCTATTAATTATTTCGTATTGCACGTCTTTAAAAAGCTTCTGGAAAATATAATTCATACGTGGTTAACTTCAAAGGCGCTAAAATGTGCCTCTCTTCACGCAAACCGAACAAATTGACTGTAAATTGTCTAATTATATCTTTTTTACGAACTAGTAGCGTGAGGAAATGTTTGGGTTAATCACCGATGTCCGAAGGCCAAGTTTCTAACAACACGGTAGTTTTTGCATTTTTCTTATTTTACTCTGCTTTGCGTAAGCTTGCGCGAATTGTCGGAAATAGCTCGGTTCGCCCTCTCGCAGGGTTGATTTCATGCACACATGCAACCCCTGCCCCGCATGGCATCAAGCACAAGAGAAAACATTCGGTTGACGAGGGGAACTTCGTAGCGCGCAACCAGGGCTAATCTAATGGTTTCGCTGTCTCTATCCAGCATTCACGGAAGTCTCCGAACTGGCCCCGCGTCAGCACACAGCATGTGGAACGTGCCGTTTGGATACGTGTCTCACTCGGTCCGTTATGCGAGCTCATCACGTTGATGTGTGTTGTAACAGCAATGTGCTCACACTATTTAAGTTCACAAAAACTACCAGCTCCTGCCATCTAGTGCGCTATACAGCAAGTACTCGATGCGGCGATTCATTCATGCTTTTCGCGTTTGCTGGCTTCCGCGTTGGTGTATACACTGAGTGGACTGAGGAAGGTGTAAAGTAGATGAATTTTATTACCTGGCGGTGGGTAAGGTGTCGAGGGTAGCGGCTCGGATGCATAGTTCCGCAGGCCATAGCCGCCATCGTGTGCATGGGCGAAGCCGGCTGATTCAGCCGCCATCGCCGCCGCCGCCACCACGCGGTTGCGCTCGTCGGCGGGCGTCAGATAAGGGACGGGTTGATGGGCATCGACGTGATGCCGCGACGCAGCTGATGAGTAGGGCGAGTAGTTGCACCAGGACGTAGATGAAAAACTTTGATGGCACGATGAGACGGTGGGGTCGGCGCTGGGACCTGCCGCCGACACCGCAGAGTATTTGTACTCCGGTGTACCACTTGCGGCGGCGGTGGCGGCAGGTGACCAGAACGAGAGGGCAGCTTTTCGAGAATCCCGCCCGCCCGTGGGATCCGCTGCCAGGTTGCAATACGTGGGCGCATTTGCATACTGATAGTGATTGAGGCCTACGGTTGACTCGAACGCCGTAGCTCCCGCATGATGGTTGTCCGAAGGAGAATAATTCCACGGTTGACCATGATGCGAGTGTCGGATGACGCTGGGCTCGGCGCATTCACCATATCCGCCTGCAGAAGCGAGCCGCTTTGCTGGAATGTGCAGCGGACCTGCCGACCCGCTATTGCTGGTCACACTGGCCGGCGATGAACTGGACGTGGCGGACGTCGTCGCCGTGGGCGGCGGCACCGACGCCGGACTCGTCATGCCGCTGTTGCTGATCGGCGTCGCTGCGCTCTGGGGGACTGGCGGGGGGCTATCCTCGTACAGGCCGTTGTTCATCATCGACCACCACGTCACCCCGGTGGAAGTCCCCGCTCCGGTGGCTGGGGAGGATCCGGGGGGATGCACATGGTCATACAGGGTGGGCGCCGCGCACGCCACGGGGTCCGCGATGGTGAGGATGATTGTTGTCGCAAAGGGATCACAGCATCGGAGGGGAGCGAAGCGCGGTCGCGAAGCCCGGTGTGTAGGCGAGTTGCAGTCGGTCGGCAGACGTCAAGCAGGGATGATGTTGCGGCAGCACACAGGAGACACGCACGCAAATCAACCAAGCGCAATTCGCACAAGACCACAAGGTTCCGTCGAAGTGAAGGAGTTTATGAAACAAACAGTACTCAGATAAGTTTAAATTCAACTGTAGCGCAGAACGACTCAGTTCTGCTTTTTAATTATCACGGCACTCAAATTTCGGTACAAGTTGACGAGTTCAGAGGGGCTTTTACTTTCGACGCAACACTGCTGTTTGTTTTAACACTATAAATATATTAGTGCGCTATTAGTGCCTGCGTATAAATCATAAGATGATCCGCACACACATGCACACCGGTTTGAGAGCAGCTATTACACCCGTTTTATGGACTGTAAATTAATTTATTGGCGGTCGTAACTTTTGATTTGTTTGCGACTATTATAATATTGTATTTTTATTGTGAGCAACATGTACGTCCATTGACACAACCACAGCTCATCACGCGAGATGACCACAGTTGCAAAGTTGCTCCAATTGGCAGCAAAAAGGTGTCACTGCACTATTTAAATTGGGCGAGGAAATGGTAGACCAGCTGATTGAAGACGTTGGATGGCTTTGAGCACCTCGTGTCACCAGGCAGGCAGTAACTTTCAGTTGTGAGGTTGTAGCTCAATAACTTCAACGACTATCTGTGGCCCTTTCTGGCCGTCAGCCAGACACAACAATACAATGGGCATAAAGCACTTCACAAATGGAATCACCACAAATCTTCTATTCTAGTATTTTTTGCCCTTCTTTGGGACTGCCTGGCTCCGGTTAATTGTTGCCTACCCCAAAGTGATAAATATGACCATGTGACGTGAAACCGGACACTTTAGAAACTTTTTGTCAACTTTCAGGAAGCAATTTGGTAGCCGACTATGGTGCTGACTTGGCTTTCTGTTTGCTGCTTTCTTGGCCTTATTTTGAAAACTCGCGAAGTTCGGAAGTCGTGATGTCTTACGCGGAGTTGCGTCAAGTTCGCGATGTCATATGTAGACTTGGTTTGTGTCGACTGACAACGACGGACAGGTTGCAGGCGCACACTGAACGCTCGGCGTCTCGCGCTTATACCTCGTTGCTCGGCGCCGCGACTCCGCCAGCAATCGGTCGGCTGGCATCGGCGACGCGCGCGCTTTCTACCGGCCGCTCGCAGGACCGCCGGCGTCGAAGCGTCGCACACGAGCAGAGTGGCGAGATCGAAAGCTCTGCGTTGCACGCGCAAAGCTTACGCTCGCACGCGTCCTGCCGAGCACAGACACACGTCCTCAACTTGGGTTCACGCCTGGCACGCGTTGCAAGCGCCGCGATTACCAATGTACCCAATGTCTTTTGTTCCCTTCAATTGTGGCACACACCTAGCATTATGCTTTTCTATTTCTAAAAAGCTTTCCTCACAGCAATTTACTACAGTACTCTATCGGATATATCAACATTTACACTCAAATACCTCAAAAGTTGCCCTAACATTTATCTTCTTTAGGGAGGTATATCGAAACGAAATTGTTTGTTGTAATAAAATCTTACTTGTAACTGCTTGAAGGGTATCAAATTTGTTTCTGGCCCATTCTCACTTTACTCCTTCTGGTCTTATTATTCATTAATTTGGTATGTATGCGGTGTAGTAATACCCAGGACTTTGGGACTTGTTACAGTTGAAAAGGGGCTGCTATTACAACAATTCAACAATGAAATTGCGCTTGTTATGCCGTTAAAATTGGTCACGAGGACTGCGCGCTCGTAAAATTTCAGAGTTGGCAGGTATAGAAGATACAAGGCATGTAAAAGCTCACAACTAGGCACAAGAACAAGAATTCAACTCTACGTGAATCCAATTGGAATCATCTTCAGATTTATTTCGGGTACAAATTAAGCCACTATTATTTGTGGGTTATATAACTTGATAATTTTTAAGATAAATAACATGGCGTAGATTACCCCGCCTCTTTCCGAACATGGCCGTAACCCCTGCCAATCCTCCATCTCACTTCATTCCAACTCTCCTAGTATCGCCTATTTCACTCCTCATCTCGTCAACTGTACCGAATTCTCTTGTACATTCAAAGCAAAAGCAATACATACCTGGGTGTAAACCGGAACGAGCAACGTTGGTTATTACCCTCGAGAGTCTGCAAAAACCACAGATGAAATTAATACACATTTTATCCGAGGACAAGGAGACCCAATAACGGTACCTGGTCAATTTCGCGCATCCCGCAGCTGTTACTAGCTTGTTTCTATCCGCGGCACGTAACGGCCCAACTAAATGCACGCAGCAGAAACCAAGCAAGGGCAATGAAAGCTACATATTGGATTGCTTAGAGATACAAATATGCGAGCGTGGATACGTCGGCGCTAATAGCAACTGCGGGTTTATGTCTGCAGCAAAAGCAAAATAAACACGTCTTCCGGCAGGAGGGAGAAAATTATGTGACAGCATAAGCTGCGAGCGGAGATTAACTCTCAACATGGGCGAGCTGGCCATATCGGCGAGTATTGGGTATTGGAGTCGGCACGTTCACAACCTGCCCGAGCAGCTTTCGGGCATGTTACATAGGTCTTACAAAAGTTGCAACATATGTCAAGACCAACCAAATAATATTGTTAATCTCTACCACATACTGATTTTCACGCCTTCCAAACAAAAAAAAACATTGTAGAACCATTCTAACTAAGCTAAGAAATTATTACTCACCTGCTAGACAACTCGAAAGAATGGAATACTCGATCCACGTCGGTGAACAGCTTGAAGCATTAATAGAAACCGGTGTTAAATGAAAACCAAGCCTGAAAGAGACAATAATTACTAAATTGTATTAGACGATACAACTGCTTAGTATTAAAATCATAGCACATTTGTGCCTCCTCCTGAAGGGTTAGATCCCCTTAGGGTCTTATCCAAGGAGTGACTATTATGAATTTAATTGGGGCGAGCGTACCAAGATGAGTGTACAGGCATAAAATGGTAAAAGAATGCAAATGATGACTGACATTGTGTTGGGCGACAAAAGCTCGCATCGAATAACAAAAGGCAAAAAATATCAAGCAGAAAGAAGGCCGAACAGGAGAAATAAAAGAACAATGGGCCAGAAACCTAATGCTAAGAAAAGAACAAAATAAAGACATAATAATAACGAGGAAAGAAAATTTATTCAAAATGGTCATAATACAGATATCTGAAAGGAAAGCTTCCTTACTAACCAGTCAAGCGATGCTTTCCAACCAAACAACATTCATCATCAAACTATCTAAAGCTACAATATTTTTTAACTGAAACTATTTTTATTTGTTTCACTCATTTCTGATGGTCTTAACTCCATTAAATTAATAATTACTTATTGTGGTAATTAACGTAATAGCGTTCTGAATTGTGTTTAATATGCACCACTTACTAATTCTTTGGAGTGCCACGAGATGCTGCCGAAAGTGTGTGCAGCTCGGCATTTAATATAAAAATGTATGTCGCCATAAAACTGATTTATTGTCCGCTGTTTACTGTCTTGCGTACGCCGCGGGCTTTGTTATGATGTGCGATGTGTGGCTGAGTTGCGGAACTGTACGTGAATGTCGCCTAAGTGGTCATTTGAGCTTTTTGCATATTTATTTGTCCTCCAGCAGCTCCATGCTACGCTATATTTGCTTAATACGCGTGACGATGTCAGCACGAGCTGCATGGAAAATGGTGTTACCTAAAGCGAATTCAAAATGTTAAGGTTTTTGAGTGCAAAACACCTCTGTGTTTTAGACTTTCAAGTTTACAGTATTTTATTCTTTGCGCGGTTGTATCCGGAAAAGCAAGTATACATGTTTATAAGGCTTCTGCTAGTAAATCATATTTTTTATGATAACAACTCCCGGGTTGGCGCGTGATCGTTTTGTTTCCCTTCCTAGGATTTTCCGCATGGAAATGTGTGCGTATACAATTTGGTCGAGATTGCCCAGGATGCATATATGGAAATATTTCCAATTCTGTAAATTGATTCTTTTTTATTACGTTTGGTTCAATAACAAACTTGGAGCATGGTCACATGGTGATGAAGGTGTTTGCTAGAAAAAAGAGAAACTTTTGCAATTTCACGTTGGAGTGAATTCATCTAGATCCAATCGCCAGTCAGCAAACCAAACAAAATTGAATCACAAAAGGTTGGTCCCAGCATTTCTCTCTTTTCACCACATTTTCTCCTATTCCCATTCACAATGCTGCACATTTTTTCATCCGTGGAGATGATTTGTAGAGTTCCAACAACAAACAATTTGCTCTTGCTTGTATCTATAAGGTTAAAGGTTATGTCGCGGCTGGGAATCCAGGTCCTAGAGCGTCGAGGAAAATAAGATGTTTGTGCTGGGGTTGGTCTAATATACAACACACTATGCAGCACGCACATCTCTGCAGTCTTATCATGTCCAATGTCTTAGTATAATTGATATTTGTGGCTTTGGCGGCTGCGTCCCTTTTGTCCTTTCTACACACCGACCTTTTGTCGCCCTAGCTCGTCCAACGCGGAATTACCAAGACTATATTTGGCATTTCGCAGCAAGCACAAGTGCGTTTTGGGCTCGAAATGAAATCGTCCTCGTCCGTCCCGCGGTCCAGTTGCGCTTTATCTCTCCCCAAGATGTCTCCATAAACTCTGATTACACGCCCCAAGTTAACCCGCGTATACCCTATGCAATAACACGCAGGCCTTTCAGTCATCTTTCTATTCTTTCATTTTCTCATCTCATTGCGTTTGCTCAATTTCCAGCATATTGCAAGCAGACGCTCAAGATGAGAGGCAGACAGAGAAGCACAAAGAAATCGGGGGATGTCAAAGAAGTCGTGAAAAGAAAGAACAATTAAAGTTTTTTTCAAGGGACTTGGAAGAAAATGCAAAGAAGAAGCATAAAGTGTACAAAAATTATGCTATTCAAAGCATGCTCAGCACGAAATGGAGGTAATAATTTTGAATCAAACTCCTCCCTTTCACAAGGATAATTACATTACAGAATGGGGGATGTTAAAACAAAGATGGTTTGGTAATTTCAACTTTTTGATAAGCATCATCAAGATAACTTATATGTATTTAAGTGTAAAGTAAAGAAATTTTGTCTCTGATATTTGTTGAATATTATGAAACCAATTAAGTTGGTGTAACATGAAAATAATTCTTGCTACGCCCCAGAGGTCGAAAGCTTTCCCATGTCTCTGCATGCACACTCAACTAGTAGTTCCTTAGTTCCTTGGCCTTTGGCTTCTAACCGCCCAGCCGCCTTCTCATTTTCTCCAATTCCTGCACTCTCGCCATCTCGCTGCGCTCGGGAAAGTTGTGCTTTTGCACTCGAGGTCGGCATAATAATAATAAAAAAACCGCCCTCTACGTTTGGACTTTTACTTATTCATTGCCCATTGGCCATATAAAAGGGTCACTTAGATATTGCCCCCGGACTTTCTCTCTTCCCAGTCGTAAGGAACAATGAATGAGTCGAGGTGGGACGGTAAAAAGAAGCAAAAGGTCTCTGGTAACCCTTGAGCGACCATGCTCAAAATTGCATTGCACTGAATGCAATTTCGTTGATGATTTCAACTTCCGAATGCAAAAACAACGAGAAGGATTTAAGGAATTGCAAACTGGGAGCACAAAGACTGCTCTTTCTCTTAAATTTAGCAAGCGTTTCGTCGGGATATCAGCAAGTTTCTAAGATTCAGAAATCCGAAAATGCAGAAAATCACGCGACTCGCTTGTGGAACAAAGATAAAGCATGGCGTTGAATTATTCCGTGCAGCAAACACGCAAAGTGTTTTCTCGCTTCAAGCCAAACTAGTTTTCTTTTTCTGGTATCTAATCTGGCATCTTGCACTTTTCTCAAATTTCAACTTTTCCACGCCAGACTAATTCCAAGTCACGTTACTTTTTAATTTTTTCTCCAGGCAGCAATAAAGTTCTACCAGAAAAACGTCTATTCATCACCAGGCCAAGAAGTTGCCGTTCCAAGCAAGCAGGATGTCGACCCAGCAGACCATTCCCTCCGACAACACCAACTCAACCCAGCACGCCATGTTGTTCACATATATTCTTGCATTTTATTGGGTTTTTGCATTGTAGACGTGGTCGCATTGCTAATTCTGTTGTTACACCCAGGATTAAAATCATAATTTAGAATAATGTCAGTGGAAACGAAGCCCAACTTAATCTCTACAAGATCCATAATCTCCACCAAGTTAATAATTATATTTTTGTGTCATTTTAATTTGGCACGTCCATTAGTTTTATTCTTTTTACGGCCGGCACTCCGTTCGCACATGGTTTAATGACAATCTGCACCTTGCGATACGGATCTTCCATGTGGGGACATGCAAATTCTTAATATGGGAAGATAATGTCAAGCCAGAAGACAATTTGCTTTTCTCCATGCATATGAGTTTCGCATTACATGGCACGCCGTGTGCGTCTGTGATTAATAAAGTCGCTTAATTTATTTTTACAATAATAACGGCTTTGTAGCTTGAAATGACCAATCGACTGGCATCAGTACTTATTTACATACAAATTATTCAGGTTTCAGCTCATTTTTAGTATTTCTCGCACATATTTATGCTCCAGCGGTGAAATATCTACAATTGACTGTAGTAAATTTCCTATGCAGGATAAATATTTGAAAAAATCTACAACTTCACAATTTTTTCTTTCAAAATGAATGGTTTGATTACTTGAATCTTTTCAAACTAACCCGTTTTTGGAAAGTGTCATCAAGATGATTGAGTCTCATCTCGATCTGATGCACGTCTTGGAACGTAGAATATGCAAAACGTATCGCATTGAAGAATCCACAGATATCTCGAAAATTGCCAAAGGGCGCAGGGCTTGCAAACAACACTATGAGAAAAGTATTGGAAAAGAATTGAAGGCCTTATCGATAAAGAGAACGCTTTGAGTTTGCCAACATAACGAAGGCACCTACTGTAGCAAAAACGACGTAGAAAGAACGCTCGCAATGAAACGAGAATCGTCCCTACGGCCGGGGGGTGCTTACCGAGAGACGCCTCGAACGACGAAACGATGGCTGAATGCAAAAGGAGGGATTTGAACGCACTCACACTGATATAATGCCCAGTGTACATTGTGTCTCTTGAATGTTTCCTGGGCATTGTCAAGCTTGGAGTGTACGAAAACACATCGATTAGATTCCAAATTGGTCATCAAGCGACAACGCGTCCCGACATCCAGGCATACTCGACACTGGGCAAAACCAATTATCAAATACTATCCGCACGTGCAGCGCTTCCTTCGACCTGAGCTTAACACATGGTAGATGAAAGACACTGGAATACAATCATCGGCGGCGGCGCACACATGCGATTGTTTGAGCCGCACGCACACGAAAATATATCAGGCCACGTCGTGCTCAGAGGAAGATGATATACGGATTGCTTGGCGTGGCATAAGCGTCGGAAAGGATTTGGAACTGGAAGCTTTGGAGCGTCGAACGGTTTGGGTTTATGGTTTCTCAGCGCATGCAGAAAAAGTGGAGATTTCTTAAAATTCCAAACTATTTTACATGGCACCCCTTCGGAATTTACTTAATGCTAGTTTCAATAAAATTATGATAAGTAAATGAAATATCAGCATAGACATTCTTCAGGAAATGGACTGGTTTGACTCATTCGAATGGCATTACGACCTTAAATGATTACAACTATATTTCAACAGCAGTGAGCATTAATTATGGAATTTCCAAGTTTACCATTTCAAACGTAACGCTTAAAACTTAATGAAGATATACCGTAAACTAGCCACGTTGATTATAATAAAGATACCTACTTTCAACACGGTTCAAAACGCACTCAAATTGTGTAAATCAAGAGCACATTAAATAAGCTAAGGATAGTAGCAAAACCATTCCAATATAAATTTATTACAATTGATAATTAATACCTATATTCTTATCACTCATTCCAATCAAATTAGTTTCCGCAATTACAATTCATTGGGTAGTCGCGTGCAGAACAGACAGTTGGTGTTCTACAAGTGTAGAACAGATGAATGCTTAGCGTCATGTTAGGAATAACTTATGTCTTATATGTATTAGAAGACATCTGTTTGTGGTTGCTTCGGACAAGCAAAGAAGGGTAGTCGTTTGTTCGTTCGTTAATCAAGATAAATTTAGATGTGAAGGGGTGGCACGTAAGCAAAGCTAAAAAGCTTCCTGCTTTACAACGTCGGTGTATTTTTACAAGTTTCCCTCTTCCTTGATACAAATGAAGGATAATAAGTAAAGACACCGCTTGAGTACAACACCATCCAGCTCTAAAATTCTTATCAGGAGCTAAGAAAGTTTAATAAATCGCGTTCAACGCGTATGGACTGCAGCTTGAATAATTCATTATGCGCTCATTGGAAAACTTCCGAACTGCGATATCTTGCATTCAAACATCCTGGCCCTGAGAATTGAATATGATAATTTTGTAATATCAACGGCGCGCATTTCTAATGAAGATTTCCAAAATGTCTGAGCTTTGCAGACTGCCGCAGTGAGTAGTAAATGCTGCGGAAGCAAACCTAGGGACACGCTTGGCATGAATATTAACAACCCTCTACATCGACACCAACTTGCTGCGTTGTAATTTAACCCGTTGTGTTGTAGTAAGGCAAAGGGCGTGATTATGCCGGATTCTCATTCGGATCTCGGAGATGGCGGAACACATCACGTTAACCTCTCTGGGAGTTTAGTAAACCGAGATTAACTTTTCGGGCTATTTTGATCAGTAAAAAGGTTCTTACACTAAGCATAAGGAAAGTAGCAATCATAAAAATAATTCTATTTATACTCCTGTTACGAACGTCTAAGATATCAAAGTTTTGGCAAAACAAATTCCCATTGCTGTGTTTGAAGAAACCATGTTTGTATGGAGGCAGCTCCTTGCATATCTACCAATGCCGGATCATATTACAGCCGGGTTTGGTATTCGCCCGTCCACGACTCTACTTACACTGGTGCCGAGCGCGCGATGCCGGATTGTGGGGGTCCAACCATGCTGCTTTGCCCACTCCGCGACAGTCCGGTTTATCTAGCCTAGACCTGCCTACCTAGCATACCTCTGCAGTAACCTGCGTTCTTGATCCAAAATATATTCAGAATGCAATGTATATTAGTTTAAATAATACAGAAGAAGGAATGTTTATATAAATATCATATTACTGGTTCCATAACAACTCTGCTTGTTTTTAATGTAAATCGTGCGTATTGGAGAGAAGCAGAGAACGTTATCGCAATTTTTCCTGGGACTGGCGAAATGGTCAGACAAATGAACGCATAGGAATCAATATATCAGCATGGTGGGGAATATAGTGGGGAATATATGAATATAGCAATTTTAAAGAATAAATGATCTGGAAATTGTTTAGTTATATGTATAATTTAAAAGTCTTGGAGTTGTTTTTTGAAATCCTTTCTTAAGTTCTACTTACTATGAAAAAGCCTTCTGCTAATAAACTACAGAAAATTATTTCGCAGCTAAATTATTAGACAGCATCCTTTGTTACCTTCAGATCCCACCATTTGCTCATCCCCGGCTTGTATGAAGACACCTACGTGTCTATTCCTAGTTCTAATTCTATAACATCACCAAAGGTGGTTTTAGACCAAAAGTATGGTCTATTGCTACATACTTATTACCAGGAGCGCAATGTAATGTAGAGGTGTTTGGAACAAGCTGCACTTCCAAGTTTATGCAACTGTAGCAGAAGTGGAACAACTCCCTCTACCAACATTGCAAGTTGTTCCACAGCCACTCATGGTCAACTTGTGCAAGCATAGGACACGGACAGTCAGATAGGATTCTATTAGCAATGCAGAAATATTAGGAGTTCTTTTGAAATATGGCCAGAATATTTTGCCAAAACGATGAAGGCAACATGTGCTTCGAATGGTTTCTCTTCCCTGTTTTTTATTTCTGAAGGGTTGGGAACTTGTAGGCCGAGTTTTTGTTTAAACTGCTACAATGTAGTTGATTGCATCATAAATTAAAGATTCTCTACCATCTGGTCATAAATAGCAAGACTTTCTTCAATTCTCAACTCAAAATCAAAGCCTGGTCAACAACAATAACCCAATTTTTTCCTCTACCATCCTTCCATCTGTATTGCTTGCGGTGGCTTCCGCATTTTGAATACCACAACCCGTCGCTGTGCATGATAAACGCTGGGTTCGTTTAAGATGAAAGTTTACGACGTGGCTGCACTCGTCCATATAATACAGTTATAAGAGAATGAGCGGATCCTCAACGTACGCAACCCGTGCGTATCCGCAGCACCGTAAAATATTCATTTTTTGCTCCCCGGTGAAGTCTTGCGCGTATTGCGCTTTCGACATGGTTACTTCGCCAGGGTTTTTCACAAAGGCGCCATGCGCGCTGCCGACCGCAGAAAGCTGCGAAGAATAGACAGTGTAGGTGCATAAGCAAAATAAAGCATTTAAATGCATGAAGGAATTTTACAGTGTTTCCCCAGTGGGGAGAAGATCCTACCTACAAAGCCCAAGCCTCAATGGAAACGTCCAAAGTGTTTTTTCATAATGATTTTGTATTTAAAAAAGAATAGAAAGTTGATGCACTTGGACTGTGTTGAGTACAGTCACTTAACTCAGTCACCAAGCGGGTTTCTAATCGAACACATCTCTTCTATCGCAAAAAGATATCTGTTAGAAAAGTCGCCAGCAAATAAATGAGTGAGCCTTGCGCGACTCTCGTAAGCATCATGGGTTTATTCCCGACACAAATAGCTCCAAGTTAGTAGACGCTAATGCTAATTTACAACGATTGCATTCGGCCGAGCAGCGAGCTTAATGCCAAGAGGAGAAGTAGCATTGCGACCCAAAGTCCAACTTCACGTCGCGTTGCATTAAAACAACGACAGACACGCACACATGCAACCGAAAGTGGTGTACGTGGAATGAGATGGCCGATGGGTTTTTATTTTATTATGCACCAGACCGGCAGGACGAGCAAAAAGCCACGCAGAAGGAGACAAGGTTTTAAATTAAAATTTAAATAAAATGTCGCCGGGAGGGGAATATTAGTTGGGAACCTGTTAGTGAAACTTGGCAGTGTAAGTACTTTTGCATATTTCTAGATATTTTCAGTGAGATAAACTTGGATATTGCTAGCTGTGACTTAATTTATTTGATTCTTTAATTAAAACATTTTTATCGCAGTGCAAAGATTAAAAGACTAACACGAATTGTCAAGTGGCTTAAAATATCCAGCACTTAATGATCCCTTCATGATATAAAAAGCATCCAGTTAAAATCAAAAAAACAGGTTAAGATAAAAATACAGTGATATCTAGTCTGATTTTGGAATTGCCTTAATGTTGTAGCTTCCCCTTTTTAACTTAGAATCCATCACAGCTGAAAGCTCTCAGTTACTTACGCGTTTTAAAATGTTTTATCCTAAATTTCCTTGTGCTACCCGTATTTCAATAAAGTGAAGTTGATCTCATGAATGTAGGTTATGTCTTAAAATATGTGACATTCTGGACTGTCCGTGGTGGTCTGCAAGGTGATAAACAGCTCGATTTACCTTAATTTACGATGTCGTTTTGGCCGATGAACGTTCACAAAAACGATGAAAAAACTAAAAGCTGAGGTGTAGATACACAAGGCAAGCCATGAGTGATTTTAAATTGCTGCAAAATCAATTTGTTTGCTTGATTGCGCCGGATTGCAATGCGTGCGCTGGAGGCAAATTAATTTCGATACGAGCATGCTTGAAACAATTTGCTGCTTGGGTGTCAGAATACACTAGGAGATGAATGGATGCGCATGAATAAGATTCGCGCTGTCCACATTGAATGACATGACAAGTCGATCATAAAATGATCGTAAAAACTAATTTTATGATTCGGATTATGTTGGTTGTGCTACTATATGTTGAGTTGCAAAGAAACGGAGAAGGGATTCTCGAAGAAAGTACAGTTACCATGAGAAAATTCAGAAAACCAAAGGAAATAAATAATTGCTCCGACATTTAGTCTACATGAACATGCTTTTCTCTTTGCATCACAAATGTCACCTACAACCTCATAAATATCTCTGATTTCGGAAAATTATTACAGATAAGCTGTGAATTTCCATCAAGGCACGAACTCTCCCACTTGTAATTGTTAACGCTCTATCTGTTTCAGTTTGCTTGCAAACACAACGTCCCCGCAATGCGTGAGAGTATGGGAAAGAAAGCGGAGGACTCTTCGAATCTTGTAAAAACGCTTGGCTCGTCAGCAAATAAATTATTCCCTAGTTGTACGCCCGTTTCGAGTTTCCACGCGGCACACATGCTAAATATATCAAGAGGCGTGCTGTCGACGCAAAAAAGCATTCTGACGCCATCGCGAGTAAACAAGCACGAATTTGAGATTACATTCGATCCCATCCGAGTCTAAACATTGCCTGCCATCTTGAGCAGTCTGCTTCTAACTCGATGAAGAAATTACCAGACGCTACACAGTGCAACACACAAGCCCACTTGTATTTCGATGCCAGTGGAGAACAGAATCTGGGATTGGAATTAGAAGTTGGACGGAGGCGAAGAAAGGCGTCAGTATAAACAAACTTGTTTCATATTCACCAGACACTCAGATCAATGACTGCTGTGGAGGGAAATTCAACGTGAGCTAAGTAAACAGAGGAACTATTTCAGTTTAAAATGTAATCAACTCATAAAATAATTAATGTTGACTTGTAGTGTTTTTATTGGTCTATAAATGTTTCTACTTTAGTTATAATAGTAATATTGCATGTGTTCCTCATTTTAGTTAAATCATTAGAGACAAAGGTTGAGTTGATTCTAGCAATTGGCAACTTATAACAACAAATTAAAAATATTCTCAAAATTAATTCCATACATTTTTAACTAACAATTAAATTTACTATTAATGTACCTTTGAAATTATTGTAGTACAGTGAAACAGTTTTTGTTCTTAAGGAGATAATCAGCCTTGAATTAGAAATTACAATTTGCATCTTGCTGGCAACTGTCAACCATTTGAATTTTAAGGTTAGGTAAACATTATTTTCACTTGTTTCCTGTTGCTTTAAAAAATATATACTAATAGACCTTGCTTTTGCAAAATACAAACATTTGCAGATCTAAATTATTAATTGTTCACTTGGTTTTCTTCAAGGAATGCACTTCCAATTATTTGCTCTCTTCCACAAAGATTTTAGGGAGTTTAAACTTGAAGTTTGTAATAACCTACCAATAGAATTCTATGAGGATAGATTATATGTATGTGATTGCTTGTATAAAAATAGTAATTGAAGAAATACTTTAGTTTCACATCAATAACGTTGGTGTATCAAAGCGACTACACAATAACACCGCATGGTAGCATATTAGGTCCACATTGCAGTGTAATTTGTTAAAGTGTACATAAACACCTTTAAGTGCCAAATCGATCATAAAGCGTCTGCGTTTATTGTTTTATGATGAAACCAGGTGCAGCGTGCCGGGTCGTCTCGCATCTTTTCTACTGTTTATCAAACAGCGCGCGACTTCATTGCCTTTGCAGCGTGTCCTCGCGCATTCGTCGCGTTCGCATTGAAATTCGTTAGGGTCCTTAGCTTTAACGGGCTTGGATGGATGTGTGCCAGTGCGCGGCATGTCGATGTTGATTCACTATGCATACTGGGTGGATTATGAATGTAATAACAAACGTCATTCAGACAACACTGCACAATTCACTCCAGGCCACGTTATGTTCTATTCTCAATGGTTTGTAACACTTTGGGATACTTAACAGTATGTATGATATGGTCGCCAGATAATTTGCTTTTATTTCATCATTTCAGATGCTTATAGGGTGAGAAGCACCTGACTGATGGAAATTGCAAATATGGTAGTATCAAGTCAGGATGTGAGCAAATTCCATGACGGAAATTACGACGGATATCGAGTTCAGCGTTCATCTCGTTGATTTCGTCACCCATTAAGGTAAAATATTTGTCATGTTGCTATTTTTGGTAGTATTTAATTCCCTTTTACGGCATCCACCTTAACTCGAGTTGGGATTGAAGTGAAATAGTTTCTAAGAATATCCTCAAGTTTTGTGTGAAAATGTAATTTGCTCCCCGAGTAAGACCCTTGAATGTTTCAGGCTCCGCGAAATGTACAAGTTCGAAAATGTCAGCAGGAATATTTTAACTTTTCGGAGCGCTGCCGGAGACTTCCAATGCCGTCGACGAATGCAATTAAGAAAATACGCTCAGTCAGCGCGCAGCGTTCCAAATGAGCGCACTGCTCACCCTGGGTGGTCCATGGAGAGATGAGAGCGTCTCATCTGCACGAGGCGCAACGCACGAATAACTCACCCAAGTCGAGAGCGGGATTGGACGTTTGGGGGCATCAATTCACGAAGAATGGAATGCCGGAATGGCAGAGCGCTCATTACCGGAGATCAAGGAAATTCTCGCGCGCACAACTGCTCGGATGAAAATTGCTTTAATGACAATAAATATGCATGCTTACGTTGCAATATCCAACATTGCAAGTGACTTGGTATGCATATTCCCACTCCATTAGGATGTGTACTTGGTATGTTGTATTATTATTCAAAGATTTCTCCGAGAAATGCTTCAAGATGGGATGAAATTCTAGATTGGGTTTTGAGTTGGAAATCGTGTTTTAGATCGTTTTTATGAATAGTCTTGAATCCAAAAATTTATGAAACAGAAGATTATCATCAAAATTTGAGAAACTTTACTTTCCTGATCATAAAATTTGACTTAAAATCATCAGTACCACCATCTGG
>JAODGC010000008.1:3012888-3034644 GCA_027574925.1 Ecitoglossa quadriceps
TCTGAGTGTACATTACTCAATAAATATCCAATATTCTTCTTCTCAATTATTTTCTTGAATATATGAGTTGAGTAAATTGTTGATTAGTGTCTTCCTTGGTGTTGTTGTGTTGTTTCTGGCAACAAACACAGATCATAGTCAAGATTAAATGACTTCGTCCACTACGAAGATCATTCCCATTCATGCCCTACCGTTTAATACTGATTTGTGTAAAATCTGTCCCATTGAAATCCCGTAGTGATTAATTTCCTTTCAATGAGCAATAAATAAGCAAATTAGAATACAACCGCATCCCAACCCACAGAAACAAAGCACACACGCTAAGATGGCTATTGCAAAGGTGTCGAGTAGAAGCAGGACGCGAAGAAAACAATCCAACAGGTCCGTCAATCATATTCGAAATTAAATTTTTATTGACGTATAAAAGTTGTGTGTTGTAACTACACATTCGTACGTATATGAGCCGTGGGCGCCGCGGCAGTGTCAAATGTTTAGATGTGGTAGATACGTTTATTGATGTAACAATATCATTATGGGTCGTTCGGCCACGTGCGAACTGCCGCACCACTAAAAACGGCCGATAAAACTTTTTAATGACATTCGTCACTCTTCCGAAGGCGCTCTCGGTGCGCACAAACGTAAAACAAGCGCAAAGGGTAAACACGGCCATAAGATGCAGGAGGAAGTGCCGCGAATGATGACCATTTGCAGCGAGAGACCATTCAGGACAATCGACTCCAAGCACACTAAAATATTTAAGTATTTCGTAAATTCAGCGATTTAGACAAACAACGCGCGACTGGGAAATCTAGTTGGACGTGAATTATGATTGACAATTTTTTGATTAACCGACCCTCTTCGTGCGCGCACGTAACAGCAATCATAAACCCATTAACTTTATACAACTGCCATTAACTTAAATATTATTGCTTTCCGCATGCCAAGTCTGGTGTCGCGTGGCATGTATCATCCTGTCAGGAGTCACATTGCTTTGTTTGCAAAATACAGCAGCCACCCAAATGTCAGGTGTGCATAAATATGATTCATAATGCGGTCCACATATGCTAGCTTCCTACGAATGTGACTGATTTATGATTCGAAGGTGATAATAAAGTCGAGGTGCTGTTGAATTCGGTAGTTCACGTGCTGCGCATAGTTTAAAGCATTTGAACAGTTTTCAGCTAATACTATCTTCCGTAATAAACGTCGATTGTGGACAACATCATTTGCATTGTTCTCTGCGTGGTAATTGCGGTTTGAAGCCACAAAAACAAAGTTTGTTCATCATACAACTGTTTGGCAACCCATAAAAATCGACATTGTACCGCAAGTACTACAAAGTTTCCGCTAGAAAGGTGTTTTTTTTAAGTTAAGGAAATGTAATGTCTTAATCCAGAAATTTATTTAAATTGTTTCGGTGGAAATAAGAACAATAAATTAACATGTCCTCCTTATAACTCATCATGAAGGCTACAAAACAAGCTTTGCTACAGCAAAGTTCTTTTTATTCTTCTGTCGCGGAGAAAAATGCCCGCAGAAAGGGCACATAAATCGCCGGCGGGCACGCGGCTTTAACTGCAATGCAATGTCGCCGGCACACGTGCAGGAAAACAAAAATACGGGCCTTTCAATGCTGCAGGCCCACAGCCAACCAGCGTGCAGGACAAGAAACACGTCCTGTCGTCTATAAATTATATTCAAATAATATTTACGGCCGCTGCGCGTTTTCGAACGTGCGCATGCCGAACAGTGTTGCAGGAAAGGTGAGGCCCAAACGTAAAGAACTCAAAGCATGAGAAGCATGAAAAAACCTGCAGGCACATGTTGCGAGCAGGACAATAAAACGTAAATTATGCGATGGTAAATCAGCTAAGCAAAACAGCGTACAGCAAATTTTCATTAGGTAATTGGCTTATTGATTTGAATTACGAATTTGTTACAAACTGCCCAAACTATTGATATTTTCAAAGTGGGCAATTAGCAAGCCACAAGTGTTTGATTTATCACACATCATTCCTCTTTTCTCTTTATTTATTAGCTTCATAAAATTATGTTTATGGGAGTATAATTAAATAATGACTTTTGGCATCAAATTCCAGCTACTAGACAAACAAATTTCACTTGTTGTAAACATTAACTGGTTAAATGTTTTGCAAGTGGACAAAAACATTTACAATTGTAGAGTAATTAATTTGATTTACTAGAGATATTCCAGATTTATGGAGCAATTTTACTGGTTGACTCTTTTTTCTGGAAGAAAAGTAATTTTCCGCTTTGGCGCATTCACCAAATAAGAATTTCAAGTTTTCAGCTTTTAAAATATTCTAAATGATTTCAATTTTATTGATTTTCTTTGACGAGTGAAACTTATGATCCTCTCTCTGATATACGCCGATTTTCTCAACTCATACCATATAAAATGATCCTCTAAAACTGACGTAACCCAGGTTTCTGCCTCGTATAAGCTGCGAGGACGTGAGCAGACGAAAAGGAACGAAACTCGTTTTCCGCCAAAGTTGGAAGCTTAAAGCCACGTCGTCGGCGCGCGGAGCATAAGAAAACGCAATCATGGTTTGTATCTGGGATAAGATTTTACGACCAAATGTTGGACATAAAACGAAGACATGTTTATTATGATTGCTTAGTCTGCAAATACAGATCATTTCTTCCTCTAGAACGCGTGAGTGCGAAATTCGTTTCCGACGCTTATGCCATATTGGCGCGATGGGCAAAAAGTTGTAAATTACGCGCGGCAAGGCGTTTAAACGGCGCGACGAAAGGCCACGAGGCGCGAGTGCTAATCACGCATTAGTCGCGAATTAAATCAACGTGTGCGCGGTATCCCCGATTGAAGAATCATGAGCCGCACCGACTACCCATTTGTTTCTTTCGCGCATTGTCACCGGAACTGGACGCATCATTCGAAAACGTTTAATAACCATCGTAAAACGAATCGACGCTCATTGATTATGGCGGCGTTAGTTCGTTCACTGCAGCTTCGCTGGTACAATGCGAACAATAGCACGAGCAAGAAATGCGTCAGCAACTAGCTAAAAGCATGTTGCTAGACGTGATATGCAATCACTTACTAATTTTCCGACCGCTATTGTTGCATGTCGCGCGTTTGTTTTCCAGTTGGATTGTGATCGGTGCAAGTATCGCGAGCACGATTTGTGTTTGAGTGTTTTCGCACGAACCAAAGGGTTGCCATACGTTGGTGGGCATACTTTACAGATAGGACCAAATAACGGCTAAACCCTGAAAACAAATCAAGCAATTGTGTTGCTTTTTTGACGCTGCACTTGCTTTCCACGCTGATAACCGCAACGAAATGCTGTAAATCGTAGACCTGCTCTTATTGCAACCCCAACGCCAACGCATCTGAGTGTGATTTCCACATAACAATTAAATCACAACTTCCTAGATCCAAAAATATGCTCTAAATGGATAACAGTTACCATCGAATCGACTTTTGATCCATGCAGGTGTTGGAACCTTCCAAGTACAACTTAGCACTGTCACTTTGTCACTCTATTTGGTTCCTAGCATCTTCAGCAATTGTTAACTCTACGTTTTATTGTCTCCAAACACACTATTCAATCAAGACTCTGCACCATCACTGAATGCTCCGTGCTGGTAACCCGCATAATACTACCGCGTGTGACCCGCCGACGTATGGAGTTGAATTAAAACCGTTCACGGTAAAAAACGATTGTCGAGCGCCGCCGAAATCTATGCTATACCATGGGGTACTGAACGCAACTGCCCAGCCAACCAGCGTTCAGCGTGCTGCATGAGGCACACCACTATGGGCTAGCCGAAGGTTCTCTACCTACTAAATTATGCCCATTATACACACGCCACGCATGGACATGAGGCAGGGCCGCAAGTTATCTTCACGAGCATCGCCTGTCGGCAATTCCGGGGTGAGACAAAAAATCAGCATGGCAAAAACAGCCGAAAACTGAAAGTGTCCTGAATAGTGATACAATGGTGATGTGCATAATTGGAGTAGACCCGCTTTGACTGTTTGACTTTTATGAAGAGAGCAATAAAGTAATAAACCCAACCCTTTTCTTGCCATGTTCTAAGCGCTCGGAAGCACGCATGCGGAATATTTACAATTTGTTTGCACTCATAAACCTCCTCCTGAAATTTCGCATGTTTTTTGCGCAATCGTTTCACTTTTCAGGCCAACAAGTTTCACTTTTACAGCACAGGCTCAAATTACAGCACGTTCTCGATTGCTTCTAGGAATGTGCATTTATACGCTTGATGAAAAGGGTTTGCAATAAGAAAAACTATTTTGGTTTATGCGGTTTCATACTGAAACCACAAATTCTGCTTCAGTCTTGCAGCGTGTCCATCCGCGCTGACACCTATCGTCCAAGCCACATGTCGCAAACTTCAGCCATTATTTACCTGTGTTGATGATGTGCATCGGACGTAATCCGCTAAGTTTGGCAACTCGCGATCAGGAAACAATCACTGGTATTACGCCTCGTTGCTCTTATCGCGCTTGCACCTTGCTTGTGATTGTGTGTGTTAAGTGCGGCTCATTATGATGGCGGCCGGCGGCGTCGCGGCAATTGGTGGGCACGGCGGAGCACCACGTTGCTAGATAAGTTGAGCAGCGACTGCAACCAGCTCGCGATCAACACATATGCTCCATGTCAGCAGCAGGTCTGACTTAAGCCACGAACCAATTGCGTTTTACCAACTTGCACCAGCGATGGGAGGTAAAATTCTGATTTTCTACCGCACGAGCTTTTTCACACCATCGTCCACTCAATCCAATGAGAGGTCAACGTTTAAATGTTTTATATTTTCGAAATCATTGTCCCTTGACGCATCAACTTGATCAATTGAATGAATCGATTGAAAAGTGGGACAACAAATTTTTATTTATCCAATAAGCACCATGATGGACTTCCAAGTGTTTTGAAAGCATTTTAAGTATGGCTTTTACGAGTAAATTAGGAAATTTATTATTTATTATTCCAACACCATATGTGCCACATCAACTTGAGTTCTTCAAACTCACTGTACATTTGCGACTCTAACGTGTTTTTATCTCGTTTACGATTTTCCTCACCAAGCCCAGCACTTTATTTCATTTTGTCGCTTCAAACGTTGACAGATAAAAAAGCGTCGAGACGTTCTTGTCCAGATCGTCGATAACTGAAAATCGAATCAATGCTGTTTTTTATTTGATTGAACTTGAGCGTCACGCGTTTTTGGACACTTTAATCAGAGCAGTAAAGTAGGAACATGGATTTTCCAGAAATGTTGAAATTTTTAGACTTTACGACTACAATAAATCGTTACAAGTCTTTCAGGTACTATCGTTTAAATAAGTTGATTTATTTTCGTAATTACGTTTTATTTGAATTTTTACTTCATTTTAAATGAAAGCGTTTAGCGTAGCATTTGTACGCTAAGTTTGATTATGCAATTATGTACTGCAAAGCATGAAATTGATTGTATCTACTCTGAAATCTTCCTGATTTTATATGGAATGGATTATTTTCCTTCGTCGTTGATTTTCATTTCGTTCTTGTTCTTCCTAGTCGACCGTACACGTCGTTATCATCGACAAATCTTAACTTCATTAGTGCGCTACGTTCCTGTTTATAGCCTTCAATGCAATCAAGGGAATCGAGCAAAAAGAGCAATAAAAACATGAGAAAATTATGTTTTGACCTGCTCATTCCGACTTCCAACTCGTTTCTTTTTCTGCACGTTGCTTGCATTGATCGCAGAAAGTTTCCACGTGAATTTCAAGGATAATTTGCTGCACAGGCACAAATTTAAGTGCGGTAATTTACTATCAAAATTATAAGTAACTTTCCTGCAAGTCTAAGTTGTTTTTTCGAGTGTAGAATGAAAAATATCGTAATACCGTTTTAATTAAATCACTTCTACACTAAGGGACATTGGTATCCGCCAATTGTAATAATGCTCCCTGTTAAAAAGCCGAATAACATGCAACCATAACATTCATGTAGAATACGCTCAAAGGGTGCAGCATAATTGAATTAACTAAATCTCTCCGTATACCCCAATTTCATGCTTATTTAACATCAACTCTTTTCTCTTGCAATTTATTCTACAACTGCTGTTGGTGTAATTATTCGCATCAAATTGCATTTATTTCTGCAAGTTACCAAAAAGCCATGCCCTTTGACAGTCCACGCCGGCGTCAATCACATTTGCGACATTTGTCCGCCGTTGGCGTGCATGTCCACTCATCCTCTCATCCAGTTTAACGACTTGCTGGGCACACACGTCTAATAAGGGTCTAAAGCGATTGGCAAATGTTTACTCAGCCTACGATACCAGCATCAATATCCGGAACGTCAAGTTTGCTAAATTCGACGAAATGGCACCTTTTCTTGACTGGCGTCCCTTTTCGGAACAAACAGGAAGTGACTGAACGACTTGATGAGCTTACACTGGGTTTAGTGCACGTGGATAGATGGATGCCAGAAAGGTATGCACGAAGTAACGACTTCAGTTGCTCGTAGAAACTGGATCTAGGTTCGTATAAACTGTCTGCTTTTCTCAGAGTGGGCGCGTGTTTGGTAGGCCTAGCAATAGATGAGGGTGGTTGCGAAAGAGATGGTTAATGTTAAAGCGTTAAAGCTCATCTGATGGAAGCATCCCTGCGGAGAAGATGCGTGTAGAGAGCCGCACACGCGGAAAGCAATCAACCCATTGCGTGATGTCGTAAAGTGGAGGTATAAGCAAACCTTTAATGGAAAGAAGGCTGCAGAAATGATTACGTAAGTTTGAAATGCCTTACATTTAGGCAAGAAAACACCTAGAAAACAACAAAATCCTATTTATAAATGAAATTAAAAGTGAAGCAACTTTTGCGATGACTTCAAAGATAAATCAAAATAAAAATAATTTGCAGTTGGAAATTATTTAAGTATAAGTCTTCTAGTGTTACCACAACATCCAGTATTAAATCCATGTAGTGAAAAATAAACTTCCCACTTTTTGGCACGCATGGCTTGAACCATCAGCCGACTCATCAACAAACTCATCAACTTATCAATGAATAGCACAAGGCTTTTAGTTTTACTGACAGTGCCGCCGCGTGATGGTAATACTAATGCCAGGGAACTTAAGCCCAAGCCGCGAGGGCATACAGCTATTCCTACGTTTAATTGGCTCCAGTTAATTCAGAGAGATACAGCTCCCAAAAGCGTGTCGCGAAATGTGTGAGGGGGACCCCTGCAGCAATTTAATCCTTCGCTGCTCGGCGTTACTCTAAGCCCAGGCTGTCTCCTGGCGTTCATTATTGCTGAAGAGTATTTATATAAAGCAAGCTCAAACAAGTATAAATATAATCTCCGCACTGGTGCGACCATGAGCATGCCTGACAAAGAAAACCTCTACTTGCATGGCCGCCGAAGGAAAAATGTTGAATCCAACGGGGACGCAGGCACGGCATCTACTGGCGCACACTGTCACATAAATTACGTATATCTTGGAGGGGTAATGCAACAAAATGTTATTTATAGACCCCTATGGCATCCGCGCCGAGAGATGCCGAGGCCGCAGCCGGTCCATATCTCTGCGTGATCCGCGCGGCGGCTAAAAGGAGAGCCGCGAGACCCACAGCCAGAGGAATGAATGAAGCAGGATGGTCGTATATTACACCGTCTTCACGGCCCCCGCCGAAGATATAAGCAGATATAAGATATAAATAAACATGCGCATAGACTGCTTCCATCCATTTTCTCCAATTTTTTCTTGCTTAGATATAGACTCCAACCAATGCTTCAACCTTTGCCGACGGAAACATTCTTACCGCAATTATGACAACCTACCCGTCTTCGTTATTAGCTGTTTTGTGGTTATTGCAAGCAGCAAATGATGCACTTTGGTATAAACATGTCAGCAAGCGTGTAATCCGTGCAACTTTGTGTATAACTAATCTCTGCAATGTGCAGAGCAACAACGGCATTTATTAAATATAGTGACGTGGAAAATGTTGGGTATGTCATAAATTTCTAGCGTGACTTTGTTCACAAATTTCCGCAGTTACGACAATTTGTGTACTTGGCGTCAATAGAGAAAATCATTAACTTCTTGTTTGCAATATGAGCAAGTTGAAGGATTGAACTATGTTGTTGTGGGATTTTCTGATGTGAATGCAAAACCGAAAGTGTCAAACATTGTTTGCTTAATTCAAGGTCAATGCAGAAGACTTACTGCAAGCATTTTTTGTTTGCAATGTGTATAAATTCAACTTAAGGCCATCGGCAGATTACAAACAGCATTCTGCAAGAAGTAACCAAGGTCAATACGCTTTCCAAAAGGCTTAGTATATAAGAATACAAGAAATAATATTACTCGCTCTACTTTCAACAATCAACTTCCTATCTCAAAAGAATGATGTATTTCTTAAGTCATTTATATCACTTTAATTACATGGGAATAAATTGAAGCCATGCAATAAATCCTTGAATAAAAACTACCAGTTCAATACACCTTCAATGAATTTCCATTAATCCAGCGCAATGCCCAGTAGATTAATGGTCTGATTTATTGATTTAAATAATTCGTATGCGGGCAATTATAACTTTATAGCTTATTAATTTATTAAAATGCTGATTAGAACGCATACGTCTAGTTGAAAAGTCCACAGAGTTAGTAAAGTGAAAACCATGGGAATAATAAAATTCACCGGCATTTGAAAGGCGGAGTTTTGGAATGGAACCCTCGTGGAGCAACAAAAATAAATTGATGTGTTTATCAAGTCTCGACGAGGGTCGCTGGCAACTTATCTGCATCAGACTGACAACGGCGCAGAAGGGGAGATTGTCATATCTTCAACAGCCTGACGATGACATTTGCGTTGAAATTGTACACGGCTGGCTTTAATTAAAACTCAAATATTTATAAAGTGTAAGAAAATGCAAGTTTTTACAGGTATTCAGAGGGTTGTCGTTTTTTACGACAAGCAGACCTAATGAATACATAATCTTTCAGTTGTGTGTGAATTTACATCAACATTGGACAAAAATTGACTAAAAAGTTGGCTAAAAATTGATGAAAATCACAAGGTTTTTGTTAGAATGTAAATATAGTTAAGTCGTAAAACTATGACTATATTTATCAAGTCTCCCATCACCATTAAAAATGGTTTTTTGGTTTGGCAGAGAACGAATAAGACTCATGAGACAAATCTATTGTATGTTAGGTACAAATTGTACTTGCTTTGTGTGATTAAACTCCCCTAATTTTATTTATTAACATGGTCATATATGTTTTGAGTTTGGTACCTCCTATTTTATATTTCTTGCTGTAATCGTAGGGTCCAAATCTGACAAATTTCTTTTCTTAGGTTGCATTAGTCGTAAATTTTTCCTAATGTGACAAATCACCGTGGTACCAGTTTAATAAAAGTTGTTGCGCAAGAACATCATAATATTTAACCCCTAGGTCTATTTTCATCAAGAACTAAGCTCTAAAATGGTTAGTTATAAATCAATTGTAATTGGCAAAGCTGAAGAAAAGTTGCTGCATGGAATGCCCGAAGGTATTAAAACTTCAACGATTTTTTTACTGAGGATAATTTGTCATTACCTTTATGTAATCGGTAGCTTTATAAGAAGGTGCTTGGGTAGTTCAAGAAACTCTTATCAAAATGATTTATTTCTTCTGGAATTAGAAGCAATTTAATCTCTGATATAAGAAAACATTACCCATGGAATTTTCCGTTCTCATCATTTTTTTGCATTTAAAGAATCTAAATGGTGTTTGGTGTCTTATTTAAATAAAAAGAGCAGAAAACAAGTAAATCTAATTGTTCCCCTCCCTTTCAATTTTAATCTGGCGTATTTATATTAGGAGGGTGGAAAGGAATAAGAAACTTTCCACCCTTTCGCACAGCCCCAGCGCACACATTACTTCCCAGAGAATACAAGCAAGTCGTTGTGAAAAGTAAAAGAACGGAAAACATAAAAAGAATTTTCTGCTGAGACGCAGCCGACGTGCTCTATCCGCAATTTTCCACTGCTCCCCTTTTTACATTTTCCCATTCGACGCAGACCTTTTTCGTGCTTGTCTTGCACGAATCCGGCGCTATTTTTGCATTTTGCTCCTTTTTGCGTTAGCGTTTTTCTTGCCGCCTTTATTTCACTTCTTTGCGTGGAAAGTTTGCACAAGCCAGAGCTGATATGAAAGCGGAAAACGAAAGACGTCACGTAGACGTTTGCCGTCGGCCGCGAGGCGGCGAGGTTGGAAAAGCCGGGTTTTGTTAGTAAGCGCTCCTATTTTACGACCAAATCGCCTTTTTTTCTTCCTCCTTTTTGTGTTTGCCATTCAACGTTCGATGTGTTCAATGTTCACCCCGGCATTTTCAAGCAAATTATATATATGTATATTCTGGAAAGAGGTTTATTCCAGGAGTGTACATAATGATCTTCCAAGTTTGCGCAGCGGAAGAGCCAACAGTTTCCATTTCATTTTCTAAATTTAAATGTGAAAAAATGATATTATTCCTCTTATTCCAAGGAGTTGGAGGTTGTGGCGGAATTAAAAAATTTCCAGAAAGATTCAGCAATCAGCTCAGATCCAAATCGAATGTAAAATCGCGTAAAATTTCACAACAATGATGATTACGGCGATGAGGCCATAACAAAAACGTTTACGTTTACGACAATAATAGCTACATACATGCCTGGCGAGAAAGGGAGAGGCAATTCGACGCCGACGGTGCACAACAATCGTAATAATAAACGCTACTTGCTCGTTCGGTAATTTTAAATCTCTTTTAATTTTATTGCATTGCAATGTAGGTCATAAATTCACATACTGTTTACTTAATTACACGCAGGAGATCATTAGTAGCTAGATAGACATGGCAAGCATTCCATGAAGTGCGTCCAGGCACTTTAAAATAGTCATGTTGCAGATTGCAATAAAATAGGAAAAGATAATTAACTTAATATAGAAAACAACAATTTCCACAGCTAAATAAAGACATAATTTTATACTTTGCTTGAAATCATCCAAAATATTTGGTATTTTTTATTATCGGAGATAGAAATTATTTGCTAGCGTCATATGTGGATAAGCATGCAAAAGAATGTCACCAAAGCTCAACGGTTTTAAGCTCATGCAGAAGTAAATTGTGAGAGTACACTCAAAGCTTTGGTATTTATTCGTGGGGAACCAAAACTGAAAATTCCAATGCTAGCCATGTTTGTTAGGCCTGGAATTTGGATTGATCCATTTGTTCATTAGTAATGTTGATATGTAAATTCCGAACCCTCCATCCCGCATTGTAATTAAACCAATCCGCGTCCCTTCATAGGCAATGGCCTTCATACTACTGCTGCATTGGAGATAAACACGCCGATAGCGCTAATGGTTGAATGGAGATATGGAGCAATTACGCTGTCATGGTCAATGTTGTCCGGTTTTATTATTACGGCGTTGGATACTGTAGGGTCCGCAACCCTTTTAGCCCCACACGAATATCAAAAACAAGGGTTTAACATAAACCATAAAAAGTTGACTTTAATCTGCAGCGGAGAAACGACAGCAAGTATTTTCATTGGGCTTTAGCAATGGGAAACAAATATTATTCGGGATGCTCCCAAACAAAGCAACCATTGTGCATGTTGGAAGGGAGATGAAACTTCTCCAACGGCTCGCAAACTTTGTCTCCGGCGCTGCGTCGCCATAAACATAACTGGAGTTAATTTAGCGAAAACTCGCCTTTGCTGCAATGCCTGCTCCTCCAGTCGTAAACGAAGTTCGTGGAGCGCATGATGCGATAGGACGCACAAGGAACAATTTCCAACCTACGCCTGATAGTAAGCCGCCGTCGGAATTTAATTTCCGTAAAATAGTATCTGTAATAAATTTGCATGCAGCAAGTTGTACCCCAAGTTGAAACTGCTTTCCTGGAATCTCCTAATGCCAACCCCTTCACGTCCCAATCGCAAATCGGCCAAAAAGCGCATAAATATCGCATAAAAAATTGGGCAAACAAATATATAAAAAGTTCCGGATAGTATCCGCAAACTATGTTTTTATTTTACGACTACTGGCGTTGCTTTACAAACGAATAAAAATGCATTACTTTTGAATATAGATGGGATACACATAAAATTTCCCATTTGCATAGATTTCAAATATATTAAGCTCCCAAATTATTTTTAGTTTTGTAACAATGTTTGACACATAAATTCAATGGAAACAAGAGCAACGAATTGAGTAATTAACACAAAATAAAAATTTCTATTTTTCTAGTACTAGAGGGACCATTAGTATATTTTATATTTTACATTTTGCTATTACAAGTAGCTAAAGTTCAAGAAAATCTAGTGAAGGAATATAATTTATATGCTGCTAATTTTAAAACAGAAATTCATAATTTTCAACAACTGATTGAGTAAGAGTATTCTAGAATTCAATTTAATCCGTTTTGTTCTTAAAATCCGAATAGAAATTCTAAGCCATCTAACGGTGTAGACTTCCAACTACACAGGTTATCTATTTAAAGCTCTTCCTAGTTTCCTTTCAAACTCAACGGTAAAGCAATAATTCTTCACCAAGTTTATTTATTAGTTATACTAAATTATTACAAATATTACTACATGTCAGTACATTGACATTTTTTGACATTTCCAAAATTAATTTAAATTAATTCATAGTACATCTAGCGGATTTCTTTTCAACTAGTGAAGCTTTCATTTCATGTCAAACCAAGTATTGACTCGTAAAAAAGATAGAATCATACCTCGCTCCTTCTCAGTGAGCTTTACATACTCCTATCGCGCCTCTACTGGATTATCTCCACACTAAACATGCAGCTTTTCACTTGTGTACCTACAGCGGAATGGAACCCTACTCTCTTCCACGATCCCTACCTCGACTCCCTCATTGGCTCCCACTGCGGCAGCCATAAGCATGAGGAATTCTCCCTGCCTAAAGACCGTCGGCCATCATGGATCTCCATGGTAACGCTTACACGTGGCTCCACCAGCAGCTAACCGGTATTGATTGCAGCCAAACAGAGCGTGCACCAAGGACGCGTGCGCGCTTCCATGCTAATCGCTTCAAATGGACGGCAACTTCATGCTTCAAACACTGGTGTTTGCATGTTCACTACACCCAGCTTCACAACAGCTTAGAAAGGAGGCAGTAAGACAATTCGCCATGCACTTTTATGCCTCATTTATCACGCCGCTAGACGCGATGAATGAATATCTTCTGTTCCAAGCGCGACTATGATAAATGGCAATGACAAATTGCAAACGGCTTTTGTGATGGCTGGCTCATGACTGGCTTCGCTAATGACACATTACAGCACAAAAACAAGTGCGGCGGATTAGACTTGTTTGGCAAGAAGTTGTGCGCATTGTTTGCGGTTGAGATGAAGCACGACGATGGCAATGCTTTTTGTCAGCTTGTTATTGCTACTGCATTGGGTTTTATACATGTGCTGTTTGCATGGGCACATTACGCAATTGTGCAACAAGGTCGGGCATAATTATACCCAGAAATTATTAGCATAAAATAATAAGCAATGAAGTTAGCTGTCTGCTTGGTGTTTGAGAGAAAAATAAGAAGAATCAATTGCCAAAATAAGTATTAACTTAGACTAGATTCATTCATTTTTCACGTCAGCGTAACGGCCTATGAAGACACCATAACTTAACTTTAATGCCGCTTAAGTCAATGTTGGTTTTTATTGTTGACTCGAGCGGTACTTATGATATTTATGTATTTATTTGCTCACGTTAAAATGCCTATTATGCCATTTGCCTTACGCATTAGAACCAGGATTGTCGCACGCGTGCGCATGGTGACAATACGCAACGAAACTGAAAGCTAGAATGCAAAGTGGCACTAAAAGCTACACTTAAACTGATTCCAGCGCGTGAAGAAATGCAAAAAAGCATTTGCTCCACCGGCAGCATGCTGACATAAAGATAAGCGCATAATTAAATCGCGCACGTAAATAATTAAGCCGATTGCTTGCCGAGAAATATGCCAGTGTGGAAATTTTGATGACCCATCCGACTGTCGATGGCAATGTTTATTGACGGTAATTAAACGCACGCGCATTATGCACTCGGCTACCAGTGCAAGCACCATGCGTCTGGCTGAGGAAAAAGACATTAGTCCAAGTTGAAATTAATGTTGAACTTTAATGTCTCTTCCAACCGATCGTACAAATTACGTTGACATGCCAGCACACTATCTGGCGGCGGCTGATAGCTGATACATTGGTCATGCATTGCGGGACAAAGTGAAGAAAGTGGTTGCGTCGGTGAACGGTGTGCATAATAAAACGTGGTTTTACTTGCCCGTTGGATGTTTTATTAATGTTTGGCCGATTTTTACTGTAATTGCTTAATAAATGCGAAATGAATGGAAATTGTGCTTGGTGGAGGAAATTACAAATTACAATAATAATCGTTCAATTTTTGTGGCACGCTTGAAACGATTGGTTTTGTAGTTGATGTAAATTTGATGTAAATTTAAGGCATTCTTGCGTTGAACTGCTGAAAAGCATGGAAACTGACATGCTGACACAATTATAGTGTTGTTGATTTGCACACAATTGTCATTTTAATTAACTACCTACTATTATCATTGAACAGATTAATTAACAACGCAACATAAATGTTAAGAAACTTAATCAATGTTTTCTTTTTTAAAAAAGCACTAATGTTTGCTTAGAAACAACAGATCCAAGAACAGGAGCAGCTTATTTCTACGAGTTTTACTTTATATAAATATTGGCATCTAACTATTTCCAAATCAAGATTACCTGATATTAGCTAAACACCAAATATGCAAATACTTTCAAAGCAATAATTTATTTTAACAATTTGTTCATGTAAAACTAATTTGTGAAAATAGGAAGTGCCACGTTACAGCTATTAGCAAATGAAGGCCGTTCGGTTTTTTACAAATTGCAACAAATACTTTTCAGACATGCTTACCATGTTCTATTATTGTTAATAACTCAAGTAATTAGTTAGACAAGTGTAGGTATCTTGGGATACAAATATTATCCTCAGAGAAGAGTTTTACCCTCTTGTATATAAGCATTTTACATAAAAAAACTAGAATCTTATTGGTTTTTATAAACAACAAAAAATTTTTGTTAAAAATACTCAGACTAAAACTATCTAACTATCAAATCTTAATGTTTTATAATGTTGGGATAAATAAGTGTATCGTAAACAATAAATTATTAAGTTTGAAAAATTTTAAACGTGATTTATCAACTCCAATGTTAAACGAGATTTATTAGTTGTATTTCAATGCGTAATTTAACTCTGTAAAAATGACAATTGATCGGTTCGACTCAGGTTAACATCTCAAACATCAAAATCACTATTACTATAATTTTAGAGCAGAGTTGTAAATCGGGCACATTGTCATGATATGGCATGTCATGATGGCATTCATTTCACTACAGCATTTTACTTCAAGTGGCATATAAACTATCATTAAGTGCTCTATAACGTACTATAAAATCGCATTAATAACTTAATAAAAACAATAATAAATGTAAATAGAATAATACTTGTAAAACGCACAGTTAAAAATGCGAGAGTAAATTACTAACGCGACCTGCTACCAAAAAGCATCATAAAGCAATTAACAAAGAGACAAACAAACAGCTTAAAGCTAGAGCAATTGTACACATCGTAGATGTGTAAATATTAGCCATCAGCAATTATATAACATCATAAACTTTCAGATGTGAAGTGTAAACAATCAAATACAATTGGACTCACCAAAATAACCAGAAGATTTGATTGAATTGGGTTTAAGCTAAACTGATAAAGTGGCGTTGTGATTTGCCAATGAAGGTAAAGTGGAGTCCTTTAGATGATCGAAGAGGACACCAAGAACACAATTGCACTTTATGACTTTCCGACGGAGAACGGAATGATGTTCCTTCACTATTTTCAAAGAAAAACTGTTGCAAGGTTGAACTGAGATAACTTGGTTTAGCTTAGTTGGGTGCTGCAGTTGGAACTTGATGCACTCGATTGATACCCGCCAAAAAGAACTTTTATTCCGATACCGGAGCCATGACAGTCGCGGTCATCCGGAGTTGCGGGCCGTAGTAATACCAAGTGTATGGTTACGCCCGCCGCCTGCCAGATACGACGTTGGTTCAGGGCGCACGCGTGAGTTGAGCGGCGGTCGACGGCGTTTGGAGCTTTGGTTGGATCGGAGGAAAGTCCCCGCCGTTATGGGTGCCATCCATGCGCATGCGGTCTCCTAGTGGGGCTTATGCATGGCCGACATGTTGCTGTTTTGTCCTGCCATGATTCAACTTTATTCCACTGAGTGATAGAAGGAAAGGAGATAGAAAACTCCTATATCAATGGGTAATAATTGTTTTGGGAGAATACTGACTTCAATTAAAGTGATTTGCTTCAATAATTACTGATTCATATTACTTATATCACACCTGGTTAAATCTAGTCTGCTGATATAATATAATCAATTCGTCAATATCTTTTTAAGCAAATTTGATTTCCCAAAATTCATAACAATGCCTAGATTCCATTTAGGGTCCGTAAAATATAGTTTTCGTTAATTCTAGACCTCGAGTTGGGAAATACTCCCAGTACTAATATATGTTTAGTAAAGTGCCAAAATTAGTCACTGTTTGTTTCAATTTAAACCTCTGAATAAATAAACGAAAGCTGCGCCTTAAGATTAGTAAGCTCTTGAACAAACAACCCACAAAAATAGGATGTGAATGGGAGCAAATACACTAAATAAACTTTGTTGTTCTAGTTTAAGGCGTTTGTTACTTTTCACACTTTTCAAAGCTAATGTCTTGACTGCATTAATTTCTCTAAATATCTCTTAGTTTCACATAATTAAACGTAGTCTTAATCTTAATATCAAAGTTAATGATTCATTGTTTTGACTAAATATCGCACATAAATTGATTTATATTCATTGCAATTGCTTTCTGATGTGGTTTTTGAATTACTATGGTAGCCAAAAAAATATTTATCATCTTGCTTGTAATGTAAAATTAAACAGTAACTGAAACTAGCTCTCAGTACGTTAATACGTCATTTCGAATACTGGTTTGTTTGTTTTTAGCTTGTTACTCGCCATTTCATTTCGTCACTGCATGCAGTCAGTATGCGCCATCATAAATTGTGAGTTACTTGTTTTGCATTCGTGGTGTGCCAACTTTTCCAACCTGATTTTCCAGTTATTTTGAGCTACAAGTTTTGTGCATTCTTGTTTGTAGAGTAGAATGATAAATTATATTTATTCACATATTTTTTTTAAATAAGATTATCTCTATTTAGTTGTATTTCATTTTTTTTGTACAAAAAAAAATATTCTGTATTTATTTTAATTCCTTAGTAACTTAAAATGTGCCAAATAAATTACTAGCAAGTAAAACATTGTCTCTGTAAGATTTTCTTATCGGTTTATACAATTTTTCAATAAGTCTTCCAAATTTGGTAACCAACGAATGTCACAAATGTCACATTCTCTCTGTTTTTTGAAAGCTGCAGGTTGCTCAACAACAAAACTACCCACACATCTCCAACTGAGTTTGGTATTTTATTACAATCGGATGAATTAAAGGCGAGCCACGGCAACTAATTCAGATAAAGCCCAATTTTATGACTCTTTCAAAGCTCGGGATTTCAGTCTACTTCTACTCTTATCTCGTTCTCAACCAGTCCCGGCCAGGACAACTCAAACCGATCGTTATCTTCCCGATCATCCAATCCACCTATTCGACTAAAATAACGCCAGGAAGAAAAACAAAAGAAATAAAATATAAACTGGCAATACCAATCAAGAAAATAAGCCCAAACTAAAGCTGGCGAAGCTGTAGACTCGCAGAGGAATATAAAAAAACTAAAGCAATAAAATAAAACTAGGATTTGGAACTGAAGTAAGGTCCAAGATGGCTGAAGAAAAACACATTTCGTTTACGACTTACATCCCTATGTTTGGCAGATTTGGCTATTTTTTGTGTGGAACTTTAAAAACATGCTTGCTCCACATCCGTCGGCATCCATTTCAAGACTGTGCCTGAGAAACATCACAAACTCCACTTGTGTTCAGTGCTTGCTTCATAGATTTATTTATATATTCCACTGTGCACTGTTTACTGCGCACAATGCACATGTTGTGAAACTAGATGATGATTTATTTATCGCTCATTTGGTGCCATGAATTAATAGCAAAATTCTATCGCAAGCATTTTACTAAAAATAGATGTCATTGTTGCAATGATGATGAACAAGGTGAAAATTGTTTTAGGTCCATTAATTGTTACTGGTTTATTGTTGAAGGCTCACAATATACTCTTCACATAGACACAAGTTATTCCACGGTTACCGTTAGATGTGGAGAATTTAATCTCTGCACGTGCGATGGACGCTTTTGACTTAAGCCACTTCGCGCAATCCGAATTTGTAAAGAACCCGTCTCTCGAGCATCGCCGCAGAACTAAAGGCAGCTCATGCACAAAAGCGCGGTGTGCACACCGTCGGCGGAATCGGGCGCAGCTGGTTTAGGAATTTGTTACATAGATGTTAATTACTTGGGCAATCCAATGCGTCTTTTCGGCGAACCTCACCAGCGCAGTGCTCAAACTCTTTCAACCGCCGCACCAAATGTTTTGCCGGGCGTATTGCTGTCGCATGTACTCGAAGCCATTCTACTTACTTTAAACGCCTGTATTTATCAACGCTCAATGCATAGGAACAATGCCAAGTCCAATAGCAACATGAACAATTGAGATTCTTATTAATTAGAAATCTGACACGCACAGCCAGGAGCGAATGGGGCTTGCACTGCTTGACGGATCGTTAGAATAATGCGACGCGGAAAAAACAGCCAAATCAAGATGTGAGAATGATTCGAACGCCAAAGGTTTAATAACGCCAACGAGTTTCGTTGTTGGTGCCTCACATTTTGATTGTAAAAATGTTTCGACAATAATTTACGACTGAAACGTGTGGCGGGTCATTAAAGTCGATTCTTCATTCCATGCTGCGTTGGACCTGGATTTACAATACGAGTTCACGTTCACATCCACGATACCAATCAAGTTCATGTATCAAGGAAAAGGATCATGGAGATGCGAGAAAGTTGATTGGAGCAAAATCTTGTCATCCAATGCTATGAAAAGACAAAAAACATGTAGAAGGAATGAAAAGATTCCAAGGATTTTTACAATTAAAACGTTGGATTCGCATTAGATTAAAACTACCCTAAATTGATGTTTCACCCTTAAAAACCTTAAATAATTTTCAATTAGAACATATTACTTTTTTGTTTAGAGGAACAAAAAAAATGATAGAAAATCAATATTTTTCTTGAATAAAACTATTTAAAGCTTTGAATCAACTTGGAAAGTATTCGATTCCTTCATAAATCACTTCATTACCCACTTTTTTCAAAGTATCCTTATAAGTACTCCTTGAGCTCACAACTTGTTCACTATTCCATTTTTCCCTTTGTTCAAGCGCTCTGCTAAAAGACACTAATTTCTTCATTGATGTTCAACTTTGCCGACAACGTCCACCAAACAAAGCCGCTCAAATTGCGCTAATTGAAAGCACAAACGTCTACCAAGACGGGACAAACATTTTGACTCTACAAACGTGCCATGGAATCACAATGAAACAGTGACCGTCGGAAAACGTCAATGATTATACAAATTACCTTCAAACAACTACAATTCACTGAAATATTAAACACTCTACATGGAAATTCAATGCTTGCATGATCAAAATACACGTAATTCAAATGATTTTTATAATAAAAAATACTGTTTATTAATGTAGAATTCACATGAACATTGTAAACATTATCCTGATCATGCTGACATTTACTATTCGTGTTTTATCAACTTTTTCATTTCCTAATGCACTGGATAGATTTAAGTTATTACTTCTGATTGTTTTTCCGTCCCACCAAGCAGTTACTTCTAACAAACCTAAGTAAAATACTTTAATGAATGAGCGTTTCCGTTGGACGCAATTAAAAATAATTTACAACTTCATCCAGCGCACTTGAGGCTTCGACTGAGCCATGGATTTTATTTGCCTTTTTATTTTCTTCATTTTTTCTTGCGTGTTGCCCGTGCAGCTTGTTAGCTACCATCATAGTTTCATAGAATATTTTATTTTTAATTGTTAAGATAAGCTTTGATAATGGTGGAATCGAAATGAACTTGTTATTGGTGACTTTGTGGGACTACTTAAAAATAGTGCGTGTAAACTCTAATCAGCAGTTTGCACCTAATATAAATTTAATTAAATTTATCTAGGATAACAACTAGGTAATAGAAAAAAAGAAACAAATTCTTGGAGTAAAAATATACTCTTTTAATGTTTATTACAACTAGAAATAAAATGTCAGAGGAGCAATGTTTCTTAAACTTAAATTTTATTAAAATTCTTTAACTTCATGTAAAAGTTTTTACGTCAAATTTATCCTGCGTGTGGCTTAGTTTATAAACTAATTGAAAACATTAAAAAAATTTGATTAATTGAATAATTATGGAGGTTTTTATGGAGAGTTTTGAAACGTGTAAGGAACTGCAGTCAATTTGATTTTTTAGGGAGCTTTACTCAGCTAATATTGCATATTTTCAAAAATTTCTTTTTGGACCAAAAATTTATATTTGAATAGTATATCTATGAATAATAATGATTCATTAAAAGATTATTTTCTTTAGTTAAAATGTAGTTTTGTTTGAAGCAACCCAACATTTAGTTTTGTCCAAATTAAATTCACTTCTTTCAATGTGTGCTATCCATATATCTTATTAATATTGTTTTTAAATATACAATGAGTAATATGCAATGAGAGTATTTGTATAAATTCATAAATTAAAAGTTAAAATTTATGTCTATTCCAAGAATTAAACTCCGTTTTCTATTAAGTATATTAAGTCATAGAATGAACATGAATTTTGCATATGTAAGAAATTCTAAACATTTCATCCTTGTGCCCAACATGAATACCCATGATGCAAGCAAGCATAAATTAAATAAAAGAAGTATAAATAATTCCAGAGGATTACGTCGGTCCTGCCTCCTTGTGTGATGGACGTCGTACCTCCTGGAGGCCAAGTTCACGACGAGCTCCTCGAATTTCACTGGCGAACACGGTTACTTATGCACACGCAACGTTTGAGTGCCTTGCATCGTGCCATCGTCGGATTATAAATATTAATGTGGAGCGCTCCGGTATAAATATATAGGCGGCCAGGAGCGAGACCAAAAGGAAAAAGTGCTTTTGCACGCGGCATGGGCAACCATCACGAAAGACCTATGAATATGTATTATTCAAGGCAAGCGACCGGAGGCGAACGAACGTGCATGCAACCCCAGCACAAACGATGTGCCGCCATCCGAAGAAACCAATTGGAAAAGAAGCACACAAATATGCTGCAACTAGTGCTACAAACTACTTATAATTCTCACAAGTGCAATAGTTACCGAGGATTTTTCCAAAGGGTATTTTTCTGTTCTATTGGCGGCAGACAAACAATTGCCTGTGTCTAATTTTAGAAAACGAAAGTTTTGGTTTCACACTTTAACCGGGTCCATTCTGAAGAAGTGCGGTGTAATTTTCATAGTGGATACTGTATGGTTGTAAACAGAATGGGACGAAAAGGATGGTGGACCGCAATTCAGTCTTTTACAAGAACAAAAAATAGTTTCTGAATAGTTGCACAACTTCAGAAAT
>JAODGC010000008.1:3037007-3048142 GCA_027574925.1 Ecitoglossa quadriceps
ACTGATTTCATTTTGCAATTCTTTTTGAATCGTTCAAATATCTTACATGGCATGTCAATAAATCAACTTTATCAATTGTTTGTTATCAAAACTTTACTTATTCATTCATACCGCCAGCCATGCACGTAGCCACGCCGTTTAATTGTATTAAAGTACAACGTGGTATAATAAATTAATTAAAGGACGATAAAATAGGCTGCTAGTATGATTACTTGGCGTCTTTTGTACTTCCGAGCTGCTTATTGCTCCCATTTAACTGCAGACGTTAAGCTCAACTTTGTGCTTCGAATATTGAGATATTAAGTAGAGGAAACATCAAAGTTGCAACTTCCATCAAACAAATAATACCTAATTACTTTCTTCAATTACCAGCATTCCAATTTATTCATACAGCTTTCTGATGAGGGAGTTTTATACAGGGCGAAACAAAATACATAGGGATAAATAAAGTAGTAACATTTCTTTATAAAAAAATTAAAGTTTGCTTGTGAGTAAAGGCATCAGGTGCATTTTTAATTAAAATTTATGTCTGATTAAAAAAAACAACTTGTAGGGTATGAAAATACATAAATTAAGATATCAATGTAATAAAATTAATTATCACGTTTATACTAAATAGTCATTTATATACGTTTTCTTGATTTTCTTCACCAAGTGGCTATTATTCATTCTATTAAGATAACTTTACGTTGTAACTATATTGTTGTCTCGTAGTAAATTAATGCCACAATACACATTTACCCTCTGATTGAAATAATTGTTGCATTTTCTGATACAATCATTATTGGACAAATACAAACTCAACGTAAATCAAAATAAAATATTCAACATAATTAAGAAAAAATCTTGTACAATATATTTTTTTTAAAAACAGACTCCATTTATTATATTTCCATCCGAAAATTCCACATAACACATATAACACCCCCATTCAACCATATGAATGCCCCACAAACAGCAGAACCCTTTCTATTATAATTTCAGATTTTACAACAACCACTAAAATCCGTCCGCCATTTAATGCCCTTTTGTGCATAATGGATCCACCAACACGATGCTACTGTTCTATCTGGCATAGCCACCACACTCGGAAGACCATCAGTCAACAGAACGTCGTTTGCCTTATCTAAATTCAATTAAATTCAGCACACAGCATGCTTTATCCTAGACATCCTTCTACAGAATAGACGTGCAGATAAAGGGTGCTTTGACTGCTACATGAACGCCTTCAGTTTTATCACGTTATAATTCAATGTGGATGTACTCGGTTTGATGTTAGGAAGAAGAAGACACTTATGTGGGCTTCAAATAACGTACAGTCATGTTAAAAAAATTTCTACAGTTGAGTATCTTTCAGTTAGAAATGTCTCCTTTTTTTTAACATGAAATGTTAATTTTTATAAAGAAAAGCAGGTGGATACCTTTCTAATTCTCATTTTTAGGCATGTCCATTCAATGACATCTAGAAACTTAATATTCTGACGTAATTTATTACACTCGTTATAATACACACCATTTTGGTTTTTAGGTGGTTTCTCCGAAAAATTTAACGACACCCCCAAAAAGTACCCACTGTTCCGCGGCCGGATCATATTACCATCACAATCAAGTATGGTATTCCAATTGTAAATAAAGTAATGTTAATATATGAAAAAAGTTGATTTCGAAAATGTAGTTTCTATTCGTTTAATCCAAGTTTAATCTTATGCTGTATTTCGATAAAATCTCTAATTTATGGAGCAAGTTTCCCACTCATACCGCATTATACTAGCATACCAGATGGGATAAATTTATATTCATGATTCGACCGATACGAACAGGAATAAATTATGACCACAACACGAAGTATTGCAGCCAACCAAACAAGCGGACGTGAAATGGTAATTTAAAAAGACTCCATCTTGAAGCGTGAAACTCGAAAGCAATCGACGGTAACAACATACTAATTTACTAGTAAGTAGTGTAAGAGGAAGGTAGTAAGAGTTCATTTACTATTTCTTCGCGCATCACTTTGTTTCGACATCAGTTTAATGATCTCTTTGTTATTTGCTGACAATCCACCGCATTACATCCTCTTGGGTGTTAATATTATTGTTCCTCGGGCATCAAATCGCCATAATTCTTGAATGCACACCCGCCGTCGCACGCATGTAGAAGAATACTGCACATTCGAGCGAATTAACAGCCAACAATGTATTTTTAAGTGCTCATAACCATTTAAGCGTGGAGGTAATGTGCGTTTTTGTGCTGGTCGTGCAGTGGGCTTGAATTCTCCAGCGAACTGATTGGACCCTGGAATTTACAAGCTGAAGAAAAGTACAACACCACTCAAAAGCTCTAAACTATCTCGGACGCTAAACAAAAATTGCAAGGACCAATATTTGCCATTTTTCTTTCAAATTGCGATTAAATTTATTTATTTATTTAGAGATACTTTTATGTCGTACACAATATTCTTTACAACACCTAATCGTAACTACACTAATTTTCTTATTAAAGAAAGACATTTTTGTGCAAATTTCTGTTTTAATAGTCCATTTAGTAATTTCAATGTATTCTAATTTCCTTGTTATCTTTTAATAGTAACTCAGTTTAATTACATTTTGTCCATTTATGATATCAATATTTACACAGGCAAAACACAAGCCGATTCAATTTCGCATTTATGATCCCATAAAATGCAATAAGCAAACGCTGTGCACAATAGTTGCTTTGTGCACTTTTCTGTGTTTTATTGAAGCAATTAATTATTGTAATTGCGTTTTAATTGCTCTTGCTTTAAGCATATTTGCATGTTTAGAATTATTTATAACCTACAAGCACATGTGTTCTTGAATGCACCAGCTGCATTTAGGAAACTTCAACTATTAACAATTACTTTCATAATTGTGGTGAAAAGTATTTTATATTGAGCTTTGAAAGAGTTTTTGTGATCTAAATATAGCAATTTTATAGACATACACGAATTGTTTGTTTACACAATGCTCTAACAATTTTGGCAAGTAAGAATACAAACAAATTCGCCAGAAATCCTCGTTACGTTCAATAAACATTTACACTTCAATGTTCCTTGATGACCAGTAGAGTTCAGTAGAACTCAGTTACTGAGTTAAGTAGCTCTAGTTTTTGCTATTGGTTCATATAGTATTTCTATGTTCTATGTTGTATTAAACATAAATTTACTTACAAATACTGAAATATGTTTTATTTTAGGAAGTTGGGGAAGTTCCAAAGTGTTTGCTCCAGCAGAAGTGGTACAGCCATCACAAAAGAAAAGCTCCAACGTTGCCTGCTCCTCCATAAATCCTTTTTGCGAATTGCGCGACTTGTGCCAACCGCCTCGAACGCAATTTCCGCTAGCATAGCTCGTAAAAGTTTACTTCCATCCCTCATTGCCTGCGCCCGCCGCTCAGCACGACAGCGTTCATCCTCGGCGCGTGTTATTCTTGGACCGCGCCTTTCCGGTTCGTCCTGATAGCGGCACACGTACGCCGCCTTCGAGCACTCACACCGATGCAGACACCATTTCATCCCGGATCCAGCGGTGCAAAACTTTAATAATAAAAAAATATAAAAATGTTTTACGATCACCAACGTGCTTTTTGTCGAAAAAAGGAAGAAGCAGATAAAAGATGAAATTCTGTTAGTTGTAGAAAAATGCATTTTATGATGTAACTATCAAAAATTATTCCCACATTGTCTAAGGTTCACAAAAAATTGAAATAAATTACATTTTGCTTTTAATTACATTTGCTTTGATGCGGTTGGAAAAGTCTTGGGTGGTTTTACTCAAAGAGATGCTTGTGAATTTTAAAACGGCAATAGTTAATGCAAAGAGTTGATTTGTTTATTGCTGAATACATAATCGACGTTAATTTATAGCTGTGTCGCTTTTATCACCCTCTGTAAAAATTAACTGTCGTCTGAGATGAGAGACGAAGATTTGCGCCTACTCGCTTGTCAAGCGCAATGATATAAATTGTGTTTCAACTTTCAGTGCAAAAACAGCAACAATCTTCATCATACCAACATGATTTATATCAGTCTCTTTCAATTCGTTCGAAAACATTAGCTTTATTCTTAATTATAATTGCGATATTCGTTTCGAACTGATGACAATCAGCATTGGCTGATTTTGTGCTGATTTTTATACGATTTTTCGTAGCCGAAATTAATGACACGTTGAGATTTTAATGAAATTTTCCGGATGCACGTTTTGCGAAATGTTCGGATATGACCGAATGTACGAACCCGCATCGCCGGCGGCGGCGTATTCGATGCGCATAATGCGAAAATGTTTGATCCATTCGGCAACTGCATTAATAAAACGCTGCGCGTTATTGATCAATAAAGCAAACTTGATACGCCTATTAAAAGTTTTAAATGTCTACGAGCGCGCGTATAAAACGAGATAAACTCGTGCGGGATTTGCATTTATGGTCGGCGTGTATTTTGCAAGCATGGGCGAAACCAAACTTTGCAAAATCCAGCGCAAAATTATAAATTTCATAATACTCGAATGCACCAATTTAGACTTCATCAAGCCTAAACAAATTCAAATTGCAACTATACTCTAATTAAATCCAGCGTGTGTCCATAAAAAATGTTTAATTGCACATTGTTTAAAGAAAACAACTTTATTTCTCCAAGTCTTTCCCCCTCTGTTCTAATCTTTTCAAGTTATTTTAGTTGGATTTGATGATTATGCCATCATCTACCCTTTGCATCTCCATTCCACCCTCACTGCAACCATCCAGTGCCATTATAATGCGCCTCTTTGACGCTACATTCTGCACAGCCAGCGCGATCCGTGTGTAACTAACGGTTTAGTGTCGTTTTACACCTCCGCGTTACGATGCCGTCATGATATCGCATTACATCCCATGAATACGAAATCATCCGCGCACGTTGATATTGCATCCAACGCGAAATGCATTTCCAAACACCCGCAAGTACAGGCGTGTAGGTGCGAATAGTGCAAAGCGACCTGTCATCGGCATGCGGAAAATGCAATCGTAATTTTCTACGTAACACGCTTTTCCACTTTTTGATAATGCCTATTAAACAATGCATGCATGAGAATGGTATTTGTGATGGCATAGTATTCACATCGTACTCCCAGGAAGATGAAATTCTGTAATTTGATTCAATTCTCAAATAGAACTATATTTTTGGGGAAATTAATTTTAAGCATAATTTTATTTGTAATAGCTTGTCCTTAATTCTCTAAATACTAATAATCTATCTAATGAAAGCTTCTTCTTCTGGTTATTCCCCAAAAACCAATTATGATTTAACAGCTTATTTTATTTCCTTCGTAATTAATGTTTACGTTTCGTGTGCGTTAAGACTTTTTTGCTGATTAAGACCTTCCCTTCTTCTGGATCCGTCTCCAGCTTCGTATAAAGGACCAAAGCACAAATGTTTTTAGGGATTTCCGTCGTTGGAACCAAAAAACCTAATATAAAAAGAACTCCCTTCAACATTCCAGGATATGCAGCTCAGTGACATTAATCAATGGAAGAAAATGGTTACCGGAAGGAATCAAGGGTGGTTCCTGCTAAGTTCAGCCAGAGGAAAGACATATCCTGATATCATAAAATACAAACATTCAAAGCACATATTAACAAACTGTTTCAAATCAGATAGTACGGTGTTGTTTATGTTAATTTATTTGTTTAACATTTATTTCTAATTGCGTAAATTGCTAGTAAGTATATTATAAAAAGTAAGTGTTTAAGGAGTCATTTAGTTTATTGGTACTCAATCTCCAAAAAACATTGAAGAAGTACTACCTGAATTACACATGTTGTAAAAGGCCATCATCATTAATAGGTTAATTGTTTAGAGTTTCAAACTTTTGTTCCTATGTTTATTACACTTGGAAGGTATTAGTGAAGTAGTAATGATGTGATCTTTTTTAAGCATGTGCTAAGAGTAATAAAGCAACAAAAAACGGAACACTAAATGAACTTGCTAATGATTAACAAATTCACACTGTGATACAATTAGACGTTAACTACATGAGTAGTTCATAAACTTAGCAAATAAAACACTGCCAATTGTGCTTACATTGACAGGAGATTAATTTCAAGAGTGTTTTTAAAAAGAATTCTTACATGTCAAGTGTAGTGTATTTTTGGAGACTCAAGTATTTTGAGTATTTTGATAAAGAGGTGCCTTGTCATTTTAAAAATGTTATTAAGATATATTTGACGCTTGACGTCTTCTTTAGTGTACTGAAGAAAGCAACTAAAATGTAAATAAAGATGTAAGTGCCAAAGTAAACATGTGGGAAACTTCTTGAAAGCTTGAGGGGACTTTTATTCTGGTTGTTAGTAAATTCTTTGCATTATTTTTATGTATGGTTTGTTTTACACATGAGTTTGATATACAAGTGTACATTATAAACGTAAACGTAAAAGCATACAAGTAATAAGTGTCGGAAGTCGTTTGTTAACCTGATGCTTTGATGGTAATGTTAATTGCAATTTAATGATTCATAACCGAACGTTTTATATATTTACATTGGAAACATTGTGTGCGGCGTGTGGATTTAAATGTTTCATGCACTTTTTACTGGCGATCACAGGCGCCAAGTCATTTGTTTATAGTTATTGCTCACAAAGACTACAAACGCCAATTGCGCATGATTAAATATTAACTATTATGAGTGTAATTGATGAGTGGCAATAATTTTAATGCGACACAAACAAATCGAAATTAATGTCAACATTATTGAAGTAATAAAGCTTGTAATTGCATTTTAACATTATTTAAATTTCTTGTGTATTAAGTAATATAACATTGTGCTGATTTAAATGTTGCAATAGTTACTAATCAAGTTTGCTGGATTCTTTTCTTGTGTACTCAGTTGTAGTTATTGATTTTAAGGCGTGGATGTGTTACACGAGTTGCCGATGTTAAATCAAAAGCTCGAGCTTATTTCAGGCGCCCTCAAGTGAGGAAGTTCCAAAGCTGCAATATGTTCAGTTATAGTTTACATCACTGGCCAAGAGAGTGCAATCAACTTAGGGCAATTTAAACTGCACAGAATAAAAATAATTTATAAACTTATTATTTATAAATATAAATATGCAATTGATGTATCTTACTTCTTTTTACACCGTTTTATATTATAACACTTGTAAAGTGTTTCCATTAAACGTACGTTTTAACCGTTTTCTTCGTATTTCGTGTTCTTTTCTTTTTTTGCATCCAAACTGAAACAATAAATCAATGCTAACTATAGAAAAGTAATAAAAAGGCCTAACACACAGCCGTTCATCTTATCTGCAAAGTTATGTGCCTTCACGTTAGTTTGTAAACATTGTGTTGCATGCAAAATGTGAGAACACAATAAAACAAAATGGGCATTAAACGAAGCCTTGAAATGTTTTATTGTACTTAAATGTGATGTGCATTTGGTGGGAATATTTTATGTACGCATTGGCACAATGAAAGGGTTCTTTTCTTACGATTTTATTGGTTCTTTTTGGTTACGAATAAGTTTGGATGCTGAATAGATGCTATTTAACATTTTAAAAGCAGTTTTCAAATGTTTTCAACAAATTTCTTTAGTTTTCTCAGTAATTTCTTATTTAAAATATAATATCATATACAAAATTTATTATATAATAAATGTGGATACAAATATTTGTTGCAAAATTCATAGGACAGCAAAAACCTTTCGCCTTTTTCAGTTTTTGAAGGTTTACGTCCTTCAAATCCTGATTTTATTTTCCTCAGATCACTACAAAATAAACTCTTTTATTGCTTTTTTAAAACCGAAATTCTATGCTTCTTTCCTTCCTAAAAACAACCTCAAATTTCAGTTTGGATTTAGCTCTAGTGTTGATAAGTTCGTATAAAGTGACAATCAACTTTTTCACATAATTTTGTACCTGGTCTTTGAATAAATCGTGTATAAATGTAAAATTGACTTAAAACTAGTGGTAACATAGTTGATATGTTTTGGATCACATCATGGCCGACCGAATAATGTATGAAGCTATAACACATAGATCTTTTGATGTCCTATAACATCGAATACAACCCCTCTTTGCAATACTGTGGCTGAAGCATTAATCAAGATTTATGGCATCATAACTTATCCATCTGTAAGTTAGGGGAAACCAAAATTACGCCCTTTTTTCAAATGGCTGACGCTTCTGCCATCGACGGATGTTGTGCAGTTATCTACAGTTTGGAAATTTTCGCAAAAGGTTTATTAATACTGTGTTGTGCTATAATATTGACGATGATGTGATATGAAATATTTCCACTCTAGTCATATTATTAAATATTTGGTAAGTGTCACTACATAAATAACAATTCTAAAAAAAAATTAGAAGCTAAAATCAACGAAATAATTTAATGTAACTACTTAATTTGTGGTTTATATTAATTGAGCATTTGTTTTCTGATGTGTAGTTTTTTATGCAAAGTGAAATACCTCACCAATAATTTCAATATTTTTGAATTATAATTTAGTTGTAAATTATCTTTTTATGGCAGTACCTTAGATGTATTTGTTTACGTTATAAGGCAGAAGAAATGTTATTTATTTAGAAAATAAGTCTAAAGTTTTATTATCTCAGGATGACACGCGGAAATTTTAATTTCAACATATTTATAAGACTAGTTAATAGACATTGTTGAGTTCACTTTCAACTAATGTATTTACCATCTATTCCATTAAAATCTAAGAATTTTAATATTTTTACTTAGCGCATAGTTTATTCTTTAAGTTGCGTTAATTTAAATTAAAAATATTATTTGCAAGTTATGATCTTTTTAAGAAATTTAAAAGAGTGCTGCTAGGCTAGTGAAATTAGTTGAGAACTACTCATAGTTGCTGAAATTTATTTAATCTGATTTTTTATGTTACTGCTTATATAAGCGTCATTATTATTAGTAATAAAATAATAGAAGAATATCAATTCAATTTTTAATCAATCTTCGTCAAGACATCTCTTAAATTCGTATGGTTTTTTTCTTTGAATGTGTTACAACATTATCTTCTGTTTAACAATTGATAATTTTTTATAAAGTTACAGTGAACGGTACAATACTATTTTAGCAAGACAAGAGCAAAGCAATAAATCATACAAACAATGCTAGATATAAAACTGTGCACGAACAAAGCAGACAAATTCAAATTATTTCTGTGTAGATCATGAAGATGATTGCTTCCTATCTATAAAAATGTACTAAACGTCATTTCATTCCAAAGCGGTATTAAAGTGATTTACGCTCTAATTTATCATACCAAGGTCATCTTTTAATTCGGTTTCTTTGAAATGCAGCTTCACATTTTTCATTACAGACGCATTCAATTTAGCCACCATACAGACGTGTCACACAATTTTATCATGGCCGCCGTGGCGTCGTTAAAGTAGCTTGCACTAACCCTCGCCCTACGTTTAGCTTTTGTAATCCGTTAGAGTGTGGATATCAAAGATATCCCCAAGTAGTAAAACCATCCATAAAAGTCCTTCGACCAATGGTGAACAGTTTTGTTTTTTGCGCTTTATTTATGCGAAGCAACCCCCTTTGCTCTCAACTAATATCAAGCAAAGAAAAGCTGGAGGGTTGATACTGGGTCGCATTCGTAGGATGCGTTTTACGAGACTGCATGCAGCGCGCTCATAATGCTTTCTTTTACGACCAGCATTGGCCTCGAAGGGAAAGATATTGCAAAGATAGAACTTTTAGGGGTTACTTCACCAACGGACCAATGACGTTGGTTTGGGGCCAGCGAATTGACAAAATGTCGGATCGTAAAACTTTATGGTTGTCCACATATTGCGAAGAAAAGTGCAGATGGCCATACTGTTAGATGTGTTTAATTTTCGCAAAATAATAGCAAACTGTTTGGTTTAATTGATACAGAAATCATATTTAGAATTAATGTATATAACTATATAGCTCTAAATTATTTTTAAGTCAACTTGAGCAAGGAATATGTACACCCTTTCTAATATAAAACTATTCTTATAAAATCAGATTGTGATACTAAATTGTAATGACTACTACAATTTGTTCATATATTATTTGCAACTGTGATACTATTTTTACTCTGAGTCGTTTCTTGCAAATACCTCCTTCAGTAACTCTTTCAATGCATATGAAGTCTTATACAATCTATTTGGGTAATAGTAGCACTGCACTTTATTAAATGCTGAATCATTGATAAGAATAATTTAACTATCAATGGATAAGATACCTTTATATAAAAACAGTTCCTGTTGGTCAATCATTAACCAGCTTTTTCATTAATATAACAAATCAAATTATCAACAAAGATAATTAAAATTGATTAGTATATAATATATATACGATAAAGTTGTGCGGAAAAATTCTGTTCATGTAATTTTTACATGTTATATAACCAAATTATATTTAAACAAACTCTCGGACTTTGATCAGCCTTACAATGTAGAATTAATAATACTTATTGGACCAGTGATAATTTCTTGGCAATAAAACTATGATGGTAGTGTTTTAACAGATTGCAATGCAAGCATGCAAGTATTGTTTGTTGGTTTGTTATTGTTTACATTCCAACATGCTGCGCACCTGCCGCTTCCCGCAGCATGAATCAGTTGCACGCCGGCCGCCAACAAGTACACACTGTTTTCTGTTCATGGAATCAGGATTTCGTTAGTACCTCTGTGTTATGTACTTGACACAACACATAATTATTACCTATGCAGACGTACGGAAAGAGTGTTCTGGAATGTTCTTGGTCCTTTTGCAAGAACTAGGCAAAAATCTTCAATAAGAAAGTATGAAGTATGAAGCACAGCTCGTGAATTATATGGACAAGCTAGAATGGATTATGTTTTTGCAAAATTCCAATGCAGAAGGTAAATAAAACCAAAAGAGACATAATGGTATTATATCTTATATGACAAAATTTATTGTTACTTTGTTAGCATTATAAACATTTAATACTCTGCAAATATTTTAGGAGCACCTGCTTATTGTGTATTATCTTTCGTTAAAGGAAAAAACAATAAATGTTGATGATTGTTGAGTTCCTAATGCGATGATTGGAAAAGAAGAATTTGTGTGGAGCATTTAAATTTATGGGACTGGGTGTGTTTCAGATGGTAAGTACATTGTAAATG
>JAODGC010000009.1:0-11014 GCA_027574925.1 Ecitoglossa quadriceps
GTTTAATTTATTAGTTTAATTTATTGGTTTAATTTATTGGTTTAATTTATCGGTTTAATTTATTAGTTTAATTTATTGGTTTAATTTATTGGTTTAATTTATTGGTTTAATTTTAATATACATATATAATTTAAGTTGTTAGGAGATTTTACTTCTTTTTTATATTTTCAAAATATATACTTTAACAAGTTCAACAACTAATTAAATAAATAATAATCTCATATTTTAGATAGTATTGGATTTAAAAAGTAATATAAAAAATAAATAATAGTTAAAATTTGACCTGTAATAATATAAGGATCTTCTACAGGGCGAGCTCCAATTCATGTTAATAAAATTAATGTTGTTACTATAATTCAAAATAAAATTTTATTGAGAGGATAAAAAGATAAACTTTGTATTATCTTTTTATTTGAAAATGGTATAATTATTAGGATTGCAATAGATAGAACTAATGCAATTACTCCTCCTAGTTTATTAGGAATAGATCGTAAAATTGCATAAGCAAATAAAAAATATCATTCTGGTTGAATATGGATGGGAGTAATTAAAGGATTTGCTGGAATAAAATTGTCTGGATCTCCAAGTAAATAAGGATTAATAAGAGTTAATAATGTTAAAATTATTAATATAATAATAAATCCTAATATATCTTTATAAGAAAAATATGGATGAAATGGAATTTTATCAATATTTCTATTAGTTCCTAAAGGGTTATTTGATCCTGTTTGATGTAGAAATAATAAATGAATTATTACTAAAGCAGTAATAATAAATGGTATAAGAAAGTGTAATGTAAAAAAACGGGTAAGAGTTGCATTATCTACTGCAAATCCTCCTCATAATCATTGTACAATTTCAGTTCCTAAGTAGGGGATAGCAGATAATAAATTAGTAATTACTGTTGCCCCTCAAAAAGATATTTGACCTCATGGTAAAACATAGCCTAAGAATGCTGTAGCTATTACTAGGAATAAAATTATTACTCCAATTAATCAAGTATATGTATAATAATAAGATCCATAATAAATTCCTCGTCCAATATGTCTATATAAACAAATAAAAAAAAATGAAGCTCCATTTGCATGAAGAGTTCGAATTAATCATCCATAATTAACATCTCGACAAATATGAGTTACTCTATTAAAAGCTATATCAATATTAGCAGTATAATGTATTGCTAAAAAAATTCCTGTAATAATTTGAATTATTAAACATAATCCTAATAATGATCCAAAATTTCATCAAAAGGAAATATTAGTTGGAGTAGGTAAGTCAATTAAAGCATTATTAATAATTTTTAATAATGGGGATTTTAATCGTAAAGGTGTTATCATTAATTAAATTGACGTAAAGGGCCATATTCAATTTTAGTAATTTTTACTACTGCAATTAAAGTGATGAATAAATAAATTATTATTATTAAAATAATAATAATTGATGGATAGTTAAAAAATTTAATTAAATTATAGTTAAAGTTAATATTGAATGAGTTTCTTTCTGTTAATACTTGTCTTAAATTTAAGAAGTATGAATCTATAGTTAAGTATAATAAGATAATAGAAATTATTAATGGAGTAAGAAAAATTCAATTATATTGAAAATTAAATGTTTCATTAGAAGCAATTCTTGTTATATAAATAAATAAAACTAATATTCCTCCTACTATAATTAGAAAAATAATATAGCTAAATCAAAAGTTAGATGTTAATGTTCCAGTAATTAGTCTAATTATAATAGATTGAATTAATAGAAGTAATCCTATCGATATTGGATGATTTATAAGTATAAATATTATTGATAATAATAAATTAAGAATATATATAATATCAGAGAATAGTTTATAATAAAATTTTAATTTTGGAAATTAAAGATGAAGATTTCTTTTTCTCTGAAATTTTAAAAGGTTATTTATCCTTATTATTGATTTACAAGACCAATATTTTTATTAAATTATTAAAACTAATGGTAATAATTTCTTTGTTTATATATTTTTCTGGTATTATTGTTTTTAGATTAAAGCGTAAGCATTTATTATTAATATTAATGAGATTAGAATTTATTATATTGTCTTTATATTTTAATATATTTATTTATTTAAGTAATTTTAATTATGAATATTATTTTTGTATGATTTTTTTAACTATAAGTGTTTGTGAAGGAGCTTTAGGATTATCTATTTTAGTTTCAATAATTCGAACTCACGGTAATGATTATTTTCAAACTTTTAGCATATTATGATAAAATTTCTTTTTATATTAATATTTATGATTCCTTTAAGATTTTTAAAAAAAAATTATTGATTAAATCAATTTATATATTTTATAATAAGTTTTATTTTTATAATTAATATTAAATTTAATAGTTTAGTAGGTAGAATTTCTTATATTTTAATAATAGATTTACTTAGATATACATTAATTTTATTAAGTTTTTGAATTTGTTCACTAATAATTATAGCTAGGGCTAAAATTTTTATTAAAAATGATTATAGAAGTTTATTTTTATTTATAGTTTTAATATTAATAATTTCTTTATATTTAGCTTTTTCTACATTTAATTTGTTTGTATTTTATATATTTTTTGAAATAAGATTAATTCCTACCTTAGTTTTGATTATTGGTTGAGGATATCAACCTGAACGTATTCAAGCTGGTTCTTATTTATTATTTTATACAATATTTGCTTCTTTACCTATAATATTATTTATATTTAATTATTATTATTTTAATAAATCTTTAAATTTATTTTTAATAAATAAGGAATTATCAAGATTATTAATATTTTTATTTATAGTTATAGTTTTTTTAGTAAAAATACCAATATTTTTGGTTCATTTATGATTACCCAAAGCTCATGTTGAAGCTCCTGTTTCTGGATCAATAATTTTAGCAGGAGTTATATTGAAATTAGGAGGATATGGTTTAATACGATTATTGCATATTTTTATTATATTAAATAATAGGGTTAATTTTATCATTATTTCTATTTCTTTAGTAGGAGGAGTAATTGCATCTTTTATTTGTTTACGTCAAAGAGATATGAAATCTTTAATTGCTTATTCTTCTGTTGCTCATATAAGTATAGTATTATCTGGTTTAATAACAATAAATTTATGAGGATTTTATGGTAGTTTGAGTATAATATTAGCTCATGGTTTATGTTCTTCTGGTTTATTTTGTTTAGCAAATATTAGTTATGAACGTATTAATAGACGAAGTTTATATTTAAATAAAGGAATAATTAATTTAATACCTTCAATATCTTTAATATGGTTTTTATTAAGTTCTTCTAATATAGCTGCTCCTCCTTCTTTTAATTTATTAGGTGAAATTATGCTAATAAATAGTTTAATTAGATGAAGATGATTAACTATAGTTTTTTTAATATTAATTTCATTTTTTAGTGCAGCTTATTCTTTATATTTATATTCTTATACTCAACATGGAATGATTTATTCAGGAATATTTTCTTATATAAATTCTAATTTACGTGAATATAATTTATTAATACTTCATTGATTTCCTTTAAATTTAATAATATTAAAAAGAGAGTTATTTTTTAATTGAATTTATTTAAATAGTTTAAATAAAATATTGATTTGTGGAATCAAAGATGTAGTTTTACTTTAGATAATTTCTATTTGTTTAATTTATTTTATAACATTTTTATTATTTAGGATTATGTGTTTTTTTATTAGATTATGATTTATAATTATAGATTTTAATTTAATTTTAGAATATCAAATTTTAATAATTAATTCTACTTCTATCATAATAGTAATTTTATTAGATTGAATATCATTAATTTTTATAAGATTTGTTTTGTATATTTCTGCCATAGTGATTAATTATAGTTCTGAATATATAAAGGGAGATATTAATTTAAATCGGTTCATTATATTAGTATTTATATTTTTATTATCAATAATATTGTTAATTATTAGACCTAATTTAATTAGTATTTTATTAGGTTGAGATGGATTAGGATTAGTTTCTTATTGTTTAGTAATTTATTATCAAAATATTAAATCTTATAATGCCGGTATATTGACGGCATTAACTAACCGAATTGGTGATGTTGCTTTATTATTTGGAATTTCTTGAATATTAAATTATGGTAGATGAAATTATATTTTTTATTTAGAATTTATAAAAGAAGATTTTTCAATAAATTTAATTAGGTGATTAGTAGTTTTAGCTGCTATAACTAAAAGAGCTCAGATTCCTTTTTCTTCATGATTACCAGCAGCTATAGCTGCTCCTACTCCTGTTTCATCATTAGTTCATTCTTCTACATTAGTTACTGCAGGGGTTTATTTATTAATTCGTTTTAATTATTCTTTAAGATTAAATTTAATAATATTTTTATTAATAATTGGAACATTAACTATATTTATATCAGGATTAGGGGCAAATTTTGAGTATGATCTAAAAAAAATTATTGCACTTTCTACTTTAAGTCAGTTAGGTCTAATAATTAGAATTTTAGCTTTAGGTGAATATAAGTTAAGATTTTTTCATCTTTTAAGTCATGCATTATTTAAAGCAACTTTATTTATATGTGCTGGTTGCATAATTCATAATTTAAATAATTGTCAAGATATTCGATTTATGGGAGGTTTAGTAAATAAAATACCTATGACTTGTTGTTTTTTTAATATTTCTAATTTGTCTTTATGTGGAATTCCTTTTTTATCAGGGTTTTATTCAAAAGATTTAATATTAGAAGTTTTATCTATAAATTATTTAAATATTTTTATTTATGTATTTTTTTTTATTTCAACTGGTTTAACTGTAAGTTATAGTTTTCGATTAGTATATTATTCAATAATTGGTGAATTTAATTTTTTAACTTTAAATTGTATTAGTGATTATAGTATAGTTATATTAAAAAGAATAATAGGGTTAATTTTTTTAGTTATTATTGGAGGTAGAATTATAATATGATTAATATTTCCTACTCCTTATTTTATTTGTTTACCTTTAATTATAAAATTGATAGCTTTATTGGTAAGTTTAATTGGCTGTTGATTAGGATTTGAGTTTTCTTTTTTTTCTTTAAATTATAGGTTAAAATCTATAAATAATTTAAATTATAGTTTATTTTTTTCTTCTATATGAAATATACCAATTTTATCAACTTATAGAATAAATATTTATTTTATAACTATGGGAAAATTATATTATTTAAGTATTGATCAAGGGTGATCTGAGTATACTGGTAGTCAGAATATTTATTTTATTTTAAAAAAAATATCTTTATTTTCTCAGTTTATTATTACTAATAATTTAAAGGTATTTTTTTTATTAATAGTATTATATATAATTATTTTATTTATAATATTTTTATACTTAAATAGCTTATATTTTAGAGCGTAATATTGAAGATATTAAAGAAATAATTTTATTTTTAAGTAATTTATAAAGAATTTTCTTATTATTATAATGAAAATATAATGTTTTAATTTAAACTATATAAATAAGAAATAATAACGATATTTCAATCGCTAAAAAATTAAGTTAGAAGCTTATTTTTGATTGAACTTATTTCTTTAATTGGAGAATTTCTCATTTAAATCATTAACAGTGATTTACCTCTATTTTGGTTTCAATTAAAAATAAGGGTATTTTATACCAAAATTTTAGGTCGAAACTAAATACAAATTTTGTTTCTTATTTATATAACTAAGATAAATTGAAATATTCAATACTTTTTAAATGCAAGTTAAATGTTATAATTAACTATTATCCTATTAGTAGTTAAATGGTTAAATGGATCAATTTAGGGCTCCTTGATTTCATTCATGGTAAAGACCTATTAATAAAATAATAATAAAAAATATCAATGAAATTCTAAATATTTTAATAGAGGAAATTTTTAGGATTATAATAAATGGAATTAATAATGTAATTTCTACATCAAAAATTAGAAAAATTACTGCAATTAAAAAAAATTGTAAAGAGAAAGGTAATCGGGCAGATCTTTTTGGATCAAATCCACATTCAAAAGGACTATTTTTTTCACGATCTATGAAAGTTTTTTTTGAAATGATTATACTTATTATTATAATAATAAAAGATAGAACTATAATTAATGAACATATATTAATTATTATTAAAATTATTTATACTATATTTTATAGTTCTTTTGATTGGAAGTCAAATATAATTTTATATACTATATAAATTTATCTACCTCATCAATAAATTGAGATGTATAAAAATAATCATACTACATCAACAAAATGTCAATATCAGGCAGCTGCTTCAAATCCAAAGTGGTGAATAGATGAGAAGTGATTATTTAATTGACGAAAGAGGCAAACTAAAAGAAAAGTAGTTCCAATAATTACATGAATTCCATGAAATCCTGTTGCTATAAAAAATGAGGATCCATAAATTGAGTCTGAAATTGTAAATGATGCTTCTAAATATTCATATCTTTGAAGTAAAGAAAAGTAAATTCCTAGAATAACAGTTAAAATTAATCTTTGATATCTTTGATTATAATTATTTTCTATAATACTATGGTGAGCTCATGTAACAGTTAATCCTGATGTTAATAAAATTAAAGTATTTAATAAGGGAATTTGTATAGGGTTAAATGTTATAATACCTATAGGAGGTCATATTATTCCTAATTCAATTGTTGGAGATAAACTTCTATGAAAAAATCCTCAGAAGAATCTAATAAAAAAAAATACTTCAGAAGTAATAAATAGAATTATACCTCATCGAAGACCTATTGTAACTGAATATGTGTGTATTCCTTGATAAGTTCTTTCTCGTGAAATATCTCGTCATCATTGATATATAATTAGTATTGTAATAATTAAGCCTAGGAATAATAAATTATTATTGAATATATGAAATCATTTAATAATACCTATTATAGTAATTATAGCTCTAAAAGCGCCTAATAAAGGTCATGGGCTAATATCAACTAAGTGATATGGGTGATTTTTATGAGAGTTCATTAATTTACTTCTCTAGAGTATAAAGTACTAAGAATTGTAAATACATATGATTGAATAATTGCTACAGCTCTTTCAAGAGTTAAAAGTAGTAGTTGAATTACAATTAAAATATTTATTAAGATTAAATTAATTGATCTTCCTGTATTGCCTAATAAAGTTATTAATAAATGTCCTGCAATAATATTAGCAGCTAATCGAACTGCTAGAGTTCCTGGTCGAATAATATTTCTAATTGATTCAATTAATACTATAAAAGGTATTAAAATTGGAGGGGTTCCTTGTGGAACTAAATGGGCAAATATTAAAGTAGTATTATTAATTCATCCATAAATTATAAATCTTAATCATAAAGGAATACTTAAAGATAAAGTTATAATTAAATGACTAGATCTAGTAAAAATATAAGGAAATAGTCCTAAGAGATTATTAAAAAAAATTATAGAAAATAAGGAAATAAAAATAAGTGTTCTTCCTTTGATTTTTGTTCCCAATAAAATTTTACATTCATGATGAAGAATTATGATAATTTTAATTCATAAGTAATTTCAACGAGATGGAATTAATCAAAATATTGAGGGGATAAATAAAAGGCCTAATAAAGTTCTTATTCAATTTAATGAGAGGAAATAGGTTGAGGGGTCAAAAGAATTAAATAAATTTGTTATCATTTTCATTTAATTGTATTTATTGTCTTTTTAGTTTTAAAAGTTTTTGGTGTGTATATAAAGCAATAATAATTTAAAATATTAAATAAAATAAAAATAATAATAAAAAATAAAAATAACAGTAATCAGTTTATAGGGGCTATTTGGGGGATTAAGGAATATTAATTTAATTTTTAATGATTTAAGTATGACAAACTAATGTTATAATTTTAACTAAATCCTTAAAGTCATTAGAAGTAATTGTGAGTTTACTATAAAGTGGTTTAAGAGACCAGAGCTTACTTTTCAGCCATCTAATGGTTTATAAATCATTTATTTGATTAATTCATTTAATGAAATATAATGAAGAAATTCTTTCTATAACAATTGGTATAAATCTATGATTTGCTCCGCAAATTTCTGAGCATTGACCAAAAAATATTCCTGTTCGGTTAATAAAAAAGTTAATTTGATTTAGGCGTCCTGGTGTTGCATCAATTTTTACTCTTAAAGAGGGAATAGTTCAAGAATGTAAAACATCTGCTGCTGTTACTAATATACGAATTTGTGAGTTATAAGGTACAACAATGCGATTATCAACATCTAGTAATCGAAAATTATAATTTTTTATTTCGTTAGTTGGAATTATATATGAGTCATATTCAATATTTTTAAAGTCTGAATATTCATATGATCAATATCATTGATGTCCAATAGTTTTAATAGTAATTATAGGGTTATTAATTTCATCTAATAAGTATAATAGACGTAATGATGGAAGTGCAATAAAAATGAGTGTAATTGCTGGAGTAATAGTTCAAATTAATTCAATTAATTGTCCTTCTAGTAAATATCGATAGTTGTATTTATTTAATATTATTGAAATTATAATGTAGGATACTATTGTTGTAATTATTAATAAAATTATTAAAGTGTGATCGTGAAAGAATATTAGTTGTTCTATTAAAGGAGAATTTCTATCTTGGATAGTTAAGGTTTTTCATGTTGCCATTTTTCTAAAAAAAGTAAATACTTTATAAATGGGGTTTAAGTCCATTGCACTAATCTGCCATATTAGAAATTTGAAAGTATTGGTAGTTCTGAATACCTATGTTCAGTAGGAGGTATTATTTGTAATCATTCAATTGAAGTTGATAAATTTAATGAATGAATTCTTTTTCGTGAGGAAATAAAACTTTCTCATAAAATAAATATTAAGAATACGATACTTGTTAATGAGATTAATCTTCCAATGGAAGATAAAATATTTCAGGTTGAATAAGCATCTGGATAATCTGAATATCGTCGAGGTATTCTAGCTAATCCTAGAAAATGTTGAGGAAAGAAAGTTAAATTAACTCCAATAAATATAGTTAAAAATTGAATTTTTAATATATTATTATTTAATGTTAATCCTGTAAAAAGAGGGAATCATTGAATTAGTCTTGCTATGATAGCAAATACAGCTCCTATAGATAGTACATAATGGAAATGGGCTACTACATAATAAGTATCGTGTAAGATAATATCAATAGATGAATTTGCAAGAATAATTCCAGTTAATCCTCCTACTGTGAATAAAAATACAAATCCTAAAGCTCATAGTATTGTTGGGGAATAATTAATTTGTGTTCCATGTAAAGTAGCTAATCATCTAAATACTTTAATTCCTGTAGGAATTGCAATAATTATTGTAGCTGAAGTAAAATAGGCTCGTGTATCTACATCTATTCCTACTGTGAATATATGATGAGCTCATACTACAAATCCTAATAATCCAATTGCTATTATTGCATAAATTATTCCTAATCTTCCAAATGTTTCTTTTTTACCTCTTTCTTGTCTAATAATATGGGAAATTATTCCAAATCCTGGTAAAATTAAAATATAAACTTCAGGATGACCAAAAAATCAAAATAAGTGTTGGTATAAAATTGGATCTCCTCCACCTGCTGGGTCAAAAAAAGATGTATTTAAATTACGATCTGTTAATAATATAGTAATGGCTCCTGCTAATACTGGTAAGGATAAAAGTAGTAAGAATGCTGTAATAATTACAGATCATACAAATAATGGTATTTTATCAAAACTAATACCAATTGATCGTATATTAATAATTGTTGAAATAAAATTAATTGCTCCTAGGATTGAGGAGATTCCTGCTAAATGAAGTCTAAAGATAGCTAGATCAACGGCTGCTCCTCTATGAGCAATATTTGAAGATAAAGGAGGGTAAACTGTTCATCCTGTTCCTGTTCCATTTTCTACTATTCTTCTTATTAATAATAAAGTTAATGAAGGAGGTAATAATCAAAATCTTATATTATTTATTCGTGGGAAAGCTATATCAGGAGCTCCAAGTATTAAAGGGATAAGTCAATTACCAAATCCTCCAATAATAATTGGTATAACTATAAAAAAAATTATAATAAAAGCATGAGCTGTTACAATTACATTGTAAATTTGATCGTCACCAATTAAGGATCCTGGATTTCCTAATTCTGCTCGAATTAGAATTCTAAGTGAAGTTCCTATTATTCCTGCTCATGCGCCAAAAATAAAATATAATGTTCCAATATTTTTATGATTTGTAGAAAATAATCATTTATTCAGTAAAATAGTAAAATGGCTGAAAGTTAGGTGATAAATTGTAAATTTATTTATGAATTAAAATTCTTTTACTAAGTCTTATATTCAATATATGATTTTAAATTGCAAATTTAAAGGTGGTTTTTAAACCTAAGACTTAAAGATATTTCTTTATTTAGAGCTTTGAAGGCTCTTAGTTTTTAAATTAACTTAAATTCTTTTTTTAAATTTAAGTGAAGAATTAAAAAAATTTTAAGGTGTGATTTTTATGTAATAATTTAAGGTAATAAAATACACATTAAAATTTTTTTAATAATGTATTTATTATATTTAGTAAATTTTCAATATTTCTTTAAAATAAATTATTATATATAGTAAATTTTCAATATTTCTTTAAAATAAATTATTATATATATTTACTAAAATTATATATTATAAAAAATATTTTATTTGGAGATTCCTAGCTTATAAAACTATAAATAAATAAATAATTATATAAATATAAAAATAAATATTTATTTTTTATTTATAGTTTTATAAGCTAGGAATCTCCAAGAATTTTTATAGGGATTTATTTTTTAGTATTATATAATAAAAAAAAGGAGATTCCTAGTTAGTATTTTTTTTTATTTATTAATGTTTTAATGACTAGGAATCTCCTTTTTTTTATTAAGAGATTATAATTAGTTAATTATAGCCCACATAGTAATAAATTTCCAATATTTTCTTAAACTTTAAGATAGTTATTGGAAATTCATAACTATTGGGCTATAATTAGTTAATTTTAGCCGATATAGTAATA
>JAODGC010000010.1:0-21246 GCA_027574925.1 Ecitoglossa quadriceps
AGAAAACTGGTGAGAAGTGGTTAGAAAAAATTGAAGAAACAAAATAAATACAAACTTCACACTTTCCACGTTTTAGTGCTCTGAGAAAAGCATAACAAGGTCAGCAAAAGTTTTAGAATAAAAATAAGATACATGAATAACAACAAGTAGCAAACACTCTAAGAACCAACACATTAACAACTAACTAAAACACTTTCTAATATAACTATTGCCTTTACAGACACAACAAATACTTATCAAATTTATGATCTCACTTTATATCCACTTTTATGCAACACTAACTTTTAGAAATGGATTTTCTTGCTAGCCGAGCTAATTTTGATATTTCTGAGGTTAAAAGTTACGCTGAATCAACCAATGCAAGCCGGAAGTAGCAATGCTCCGAGTTTTCTATTTATTCCTTAGCGCTTGGCTTTTCCTTTGGTCCGTTTGTTGCCTCGCTTTTCTTCCGCTGCTGTTGTTGTACTTATAGTTAGTTATGTGCCCCGGGCCGCCGCCGGGCTGAGAAAACAAACAGATGATACAAGAGCGAACCAAAAAGTATTTAAAAGCATTCCGAGATTAAACAATTAAGATAAAACATTGCGAGTCCGAAAATCTCGGCGCTGGCACGCGTCTTGCGAACTCGCCGAGTATATCTTGGCTAACTCTATTTTCCCAACAAGAGCTTGTTCGGAATTCTATTCGAAGCAACGAAGGGAGGCTAGTGGAAGGAGGCGAGAAATGGACAAGTTTTGTTTCGGCCACCAAACGAAGAGTTCGACTCTTCAGATTCATATCGTAAGTATACACAACGAATAGTAGAGTAAAGAGAGAGTAAGGCAATGCAAAGAGAGTGAGATAGCAATGCACTTTAATGCAGTTATAGCCTTAACTATTTAGGGTTGTGGCATTATTTGAAAGTCGCTTGCATGCACAAGGAAAAATTGATTCACTTTTTGCTCAGCGAGCTTTAAGCTTTGACTCTGGCCTGTATTTTATTTGCGCAGACATGTATTTTTTAGATTCTACGCTGGCTTTTTGTCGCTCGCTTTTTTGACCCGCGTGCAGACATAAACTATTCTCTCGCAGCGTTTCCGATTTTGTTTTCTGACTTTCGCACGCGCACAATACATATGTAAAAGTTCTGGCTTCCTCGACGGGGAAAAAATATGTTGGTGAATTTATGGTCGCACGGTAAGCACGCATTTTTATTTCCCCCCATCTCTGAATGAAGTATCCTGGAAATGATCGCATACACCAGTGTAGAAAGAAGATTACAAGCTAAATTTATTTAAAAAATTATTTAATACATTTCAAGACATAGAATAGATGTGGAAATTCAATCACCTTCAGGCCCCACAAACCCTCATGATTGTACTATTGTACTGCTGTAGAATCAGTTGGATGATCCCAGTTTAGATGTAGCCCTTTGTCCTGACAGTTTACTCACAGCTTTCTGGAGCATCACTGCAAATCTGCGTCTCGTATCCTATTTCCTTTCAGCCTAACGTCAAACAGTAAAAATGTGTTTGCTTTACTGGAAACGATCCTTGCAGAAAGTAGCAAATGCCTTGGCTATTCCTCTATCCGGTTTGCTTTCCATTCTCCTGGTTGATACCCTCTCGGCTTCATTCACCTCTGGAAGTGTTCTGAGCATGCGGATGATGGTGACACTCGATCACCTAAAACAAGTAAGAAAATGATCTAGGTATCTTAAACATAACCATCAAATATCCTTGGTACTACACATGCATATACATAGATTGGTTCTAAGTTTCTACATTAACCTTACTTCTGGATGTAAAGTTGTAGTATATGGAAAGCAATCCACTTTAATGGATTTTGGAACTGATGACTTCAACTAAATTATTTCGTGCGATTATTTAGTTGTGCGCTGTGAATGGGGCTTTTGATGATCTCAAAAGCTTGTGAATACTTTCATTGGTTGCCAGTAATATAATTAAGGGCACAACGTACAAATAACATTGGGTATATAAAGTCTCAACATTCGGGTTTGTTTAGCCCTGACATGGACACATTGGACAGCTATGGGTTGAACGAGGATGTTTGCTAGCTACACCAACACTAAGTGGATATTGGTTGGGACTGGCATGACATCAATGGCATCAATAACGTACGCTTCGTTTGGATAATGTTCGGAAGGAGATGACAAGATGAATTACGGCCGTAATTAGTGGAAAGTTTTCCAGTTTTGGAATCCTGTTCCTTACAAAGTGTTTGGAAACCTTACAGAACCATCTATTCAATATAGAAACAAGGTCTTTTCATTTAAATTTATTAATTTGTTGCATAGATTAAAATGTTTTATTAAATTTTGCTGATGTTTATGGGTGTAAAGTAAAGATTATTGATAATTTTATCGATTGCGGGATAAGGGTGTATGTTTGCAGATAGGTATCACTCAGTAGGGACTCGTGAGGAATTCTCCGTTTTCAAGACAGAGTTGGTGATGTTGGTGCACGTTGTTAAGTTGTGCGGGGGTAAAATTAGGTGTGGATTTTCGACAAAGCGGCGCATGCTGGCGAAACAGCAACTCGAGCCTAATCTAAAACAACGCCGCCCTCGGTGCAAAACTTCGATATTGCCCCCAAGCGGGAACTAGTGACGGATTGTCGGCGACCTTCGGTAATTCGTCACTTTGTCTGCGATCGTAAGTCGTTACGTTATAAAGTTGTCTGTTTTGTTGGTGAATTAACATATCCGCGTCTAGTTTGTCTTTGATAATCATTAAACTGCCAACAAGATGTCTTTCAAAAATGCCACAAAGCGTATTCTCTCTAAATACAACAATAAACAAAAAATGGAATTTGTTGTCCAAAAAAAACCGTGTTTTTCTTATATTTATTTAATATTTGTCGAATTTTATTATTGGAGTCTTTGATTCATTGTTATTTCTTGCGATGAAAGATTTCCAATATTTCGCTTTTTTCGACTTCACTGTAAATGATTGATCATTATTAACGAGATGTAGATATGGCAAAGTTCTTATGCAAAAATGTGCTGTCGTCATTTGCCTAATGGCAACAAAATGGCAAACCTGAGTACATCAATGCACATCGCAAGAATAAGATAATGGATCTTCGAGTAGATTATTATCATTGTGCTGCTGTTGCCAGTGGGGTTGTGTTTAAAAATACGGTCATTACGCCGTCGTTGCTTGTTCGATTTGCTGAAACGCAAAATAGCGAGGAATCCCTGCTATAAATCATTCCTCATTTTCTCTTCCTATCTGTCTACCCGCCGCCCTGCTTCACAGTTGCCACTTTCAATGGGAGATGCACGCACAGTAGCTGCCAGTCAGCCAACCGGGATAGTTATGCATATCTGGAATGAAGCTGGAGATATATTAAGAGCAGAGGAACCTCAAAAAGAGCAAACGTAGCATGAGGCAAACAAAGTCAAACAAAACAGCATGGAATAAGGCATGCTGGATGGAACTACTAGAAGTTTAATTCACTATTTATCATTCTAAAGAAACAGCAACGCCAAGGAAGAGAGATAGAAACAATCAAACAAATGCAAAATATAATTTTAATATCAAAAATATCCGAATGTAGTTTTATTGCATGGAGGATGTGAGTGATTTATGTAGAAGCCAAAGACTTTTTGCTCCATGCTCACTTATCAAGGCGCTTGTAAGGTCTTTGCGGATTTAACCGGCTTGGGTTTTGTTCCAATTTATTTAACTTGATGCTTATCTTATGAAATTGCCCATTCAGTTAATAAATGACGCGAGGTCGAGGCCGGCTGGCGCGGTCTTTAACACCGACTGCCATCTAATCTACGATCGGAAATCGCTGTGCCATTTGAATTTCTCAAAACACCCGCGCCGCCGCCGCCGTATGCCGGAGAAACGAATGGCGCAACTTCCGCACGCCTTAAGTAGTACTCTAATTGAAATTGCACTTTTAGTTTTAATTTATTTGAAGACCTGCTGTTTCTACAACTTTCACGTCTTGCTTTTGTTTTATTCTGCACAAAGTTACTTTTCAAGAGGACATAAGCTCCCAACAACTGATAAATGTACTTGTTAATAATTAAAGACTCGAATTTTAGACAATTTAGCTCAAAGAAAACTTCATTCTAAGGGGAAATTATTCTATGTGTCAATCAAATTCATCTGATTTGATTGAAAATATTTTCACAAATAATCACTTTATTTTTATTATTTTAAAGTAAATATTATCATAGTTTAAACAAGATCCTTAAAAAAGTTACATTGGAATGGTATAACAATACCACACCTTGGATGTGATCTTTGGCTTGTTGGTATACAATATGCTTGTTTTAAAAATTCACGACTGAGGGCAGCACAATGCAGACTCACTCTTGATCCAACAAACTCATTTTCAAATTCAAACAAAATATCCTATAACTTTTGAACTAATTGACAGAAATTAATAATCAAGGTATCAAATTAAAGCTAATGAAAATGGTAGTATACAGTTTTAATATAACAAGTATAAAATGATATTTACTATACATATAATGGAAAAATTAAGTTCAGATTTATTAAATTATTAATTTTAGTGGGTTTTGAAGATGGAAAAATTTAATTTCCAACTAAAACACATGTTGATAATTAGAATCAACATTTTTGCCAATTGTACATTAAGTAGAGTCGATTCAAATTGTTATCCATTCCAAAAATGTTTTCCAAATCTCGCTCCAACTGGATGGAACACAAAATATATCGATATTGTTATCGATATTACTTTTCTTCAGTTACACACTGTAAATTTTCAATAAATTTTTATTCCCTCCAAGGCGCGATGTGTTCGCAATAAAAGTCGCCCGGCGTCGTGAAAAACTTGCACTGCCTTTGTGCCGCCTGCGCGCTTTTGTGCTTGGTGCGTGCTGGAAAAACCGAAAGCAAACCTGACAAGCCGAGTGCGAAAATGATATGTGCACACACGGTGGCGGCATCAGAACGGAAACACACGGTCGATTGCATTCTTCAAGGATGAATTCGATTCTGTTAGTTAACTTAACAAATAGAATGGGAGATGCATCCAAACAAGTAATGTAGATTTCAGTGCTCAGATATTGTAGATGGTAGTCAATAGAAGAAGTGAATCTACTTGGTTGTTCTGATCGGAATTGACATAATGTTTAGGCCATTAAACATGATGTACTTACCATGAGTACAATTGTTATTGGAGTTGTGTAAAATTGTCAAAGTTCAAGCACTAGAATGATCAGAGACGTAAAGGAAATGTAATTTCTAAAATCACAATCCTTAAAATTCATTATTTGCTGAGATAAGTTGACAAAATTGTCAAATTTTCAAGAGTGCTGCTTAGGAAGGTCTGTAAGTATTACAATGTTCTGGGATAGTGTAACAAGGTGATTTTTACCTCATTTATACGAATTTAATAATTGAAGGATATCTACATAGATTTTTATCTTGTTATATTTGTAAATAATTTTTAAAAAATATAGCCGATTTATGTTGGTATGATTATTTCAGTTGGCATTTCTAACTTTATCTGCCGAAGCATGCCGAAGTGCATGTTGCAACATATAACCTTACGTAGCGCGGTAGTGGGACAAGTGGACAACATTGGTTTTTATGCTGGAATTTTTAGTTCACACTTGTGCCGCTTGGGTTTACTAAAACATCGGCTAACTTCGTTATTACTGGATACTACTAAAGTCAGAAAAACAGTTTATTTTCTAGTTAGATAGACCGCGTCTGTTTCAACAAACTTACCCAGTTGGAAATTTCGAAAATATTTTCGGCAAAATTAGGAAAGTTGCTACGGTTAAATAAATTTTTTTTATAATTCGTAAGACAATTTCCATAAATATATTACCGTTAAAAGTTCCATCCAATAAATGTAATAAAAAAAGTTTTCTTTTCTAGAAATTGATGGCTTCAGTCACCATGATCTATACGCTCGTATATCGTAGGCTCTCCGACATATATTTTTGAGCCATTTTACTTAGCACTACACTTTCTCACTTTTTTTAGCATTCTTCTAGTCCCTAGTTTTTTTTTTTTGATCGTTATTCTTGGTCCCTACTTTAATATGAACCTTTTGCTTCATCTCCTATGCTCTCAAACATCATGTCATCAACTTTGATATTTTACAATCTCAACAATAGCATGTCAAAGGTGATTTAGTAGAGTCTCTAACCTCACATGGATGCTTCTTATCAAGCGTCAGGTGCGTGCATATCTGTCTATTTAACAATAGCACAATGTAATCTTAAAAGCTAAGAATGACGTATTTCACAGAGAATGCATATTTTCAACATTGTTTTGAACTACTAATCCTTCGAACTGATGCAGACTGAACGTAATCATTGTATGCAGAAGCAATCAGTGCATAAACGTATATTAAAATGCGCCATAAATTAATTGCAATCGCTGCTTATTAACCGCGCTAATGGGCTATGAATAATTATTAACATGTTGGTTTTGTCGTTTCGTTCGTTTCAATTATAATAATTCCGAGCGCGGCCGCTGAAACCAATGCGCATGCAACATGCGTTTGCTAATGACAAATTAATTAATTCCGACGTTGTCATAAAACATTTATAAAGCGCATTAATTATGATTGAATTTGGCGTATTGTGAGCTTATTAAAATTTAAAATTAATTCAAATTATTTTTAGCGTTTGGCAAATATTGCAAAATGTAATATCCACTGGGCATTAAATACGAGTAATTCAGCAAACAATTTGCAGCTATGCAAAACAAGCTGGGCAGTGTGTCTGGAATATTAAATTTGCATAGCGGCAAGGGTCAAGTAGTTTCGCCCTTGTTGGGGCCTAGTTTGTGACACTTGGTTTCTTTAGAAAGCCCGATGAGAGTTGGGAGACATTCGGCGCAGACCTTTCTCTTCTTCCAACTATCTTGTTGTGCTGCGCATTCAGGAAGGGCCAATTTGCATAGTGGATGACTTCGTGGTTCTTAGGGTTCGCGATTCATTAAAATTAGCTATTGCAATTACCATGTTGGTCTTTTTGTAGGAGTATACAGAATGTTTGCGTTGTTTTGGATTTTAGCTTTGGATCATGGAAATTAAGAACGTTTTGCAATCGAAAGCAGTTGGTATAAGGTTTTATTAATAGAGTATTACTATTTGCTGCAGATTTTTCATGCTTGGGATGTGAGTCTGTTGAAATTCCGCTACTAATTGTACTAATGATGATAAACGATTATCCGCCAGGATTAGTGCAGGCTTGGGTCAAAGGTGGGTTGTGGTTTACTGGACGACAAGGATTACGAAGACAACAAAATTCTCAATTTGGAAAATGACCTATTAGTATTCAATGTGATTATAAGTATTTGAATTTTTTAGGTTAAGCATAAATTATTTGATTGCGACAAAAATTTGGAAGCAAACTGATGTAAAACTGGAATTTATTTGGTTTAAATATTTAATTGGAGAAATACGTCAATTTAAAATCGTTTATTAATTGTAGTATTTAACAAATCCATCAATTTTCTTTCCAATGAAGCAAAAATAATTATATTTCTAGATTTTCTGTGATACTAATAAGATCTATAACATTTTTAACTTAATTCTTACTGAGATCTTCCTTTGAGGATAATTTATTTCACATTTTATTTATTCTACAATACTGAAATCAATATAAATGTTGGTTTAAATTCTTACAAATAAATAATATTGCCTAAAAAATATGCCTACATCTAAAAAATTTTGATTTCTCACATCACACAACAGTGGTGTGAAATTAGAAATAAACAACAAAGAATATAAGCTCCTAGACTTTTCACTGATAGCAACAAAATGCATAACCACACTTGCTACAGCAGACCCATTTCCAAATTAGAACTGAACATTGCATAAAAGTGACTTTTCTAATTCTTTATAAACCTATAACATAAAATATTAATATAAACATTTACTTTGTATGTTAAGATCTTAGAAAGTCAAGCAAGATCGTCAAAAAATTATATTTTAATGGCATAACAATATCATACCTTGAAAGATGTTTGGATTGTTGGTCTATTTGTAAATAAAATTCCGGTACCTGATATGTATAACTAAATCACGTCTACCTTTCTCACCACACTGTTTTGTGGTATCTCAAATGTAAACAAACAAAATGCGTTTGTTTAAAATCACGACAGATGGCAGCACAATGCAGACCCAACCTTGATCCAACAAACTCATTTCCAAATTGACACAAAATATCTCATAACTTTTGAACTAATTGACAGAAATTAATAATCTAGGTATCAAATTAAAGCTAATAAACCGGGGAATTGTTTGTAATAATATGAATTACATACAATACAATTATTTCCTGTCGATATGAAATTTCTTAATATTTTCTTCTAAGATGTTAAATAATTTTGATTCCTTCTGAAAGTAGAAATAGACATTAGAAATAAACTATATTTAAATTTCTATTTTGTTTAATACTATATTGTATTCTATTGTACTGTTTATATTTCCATGAAAACTGCCATATTCACCGAATTGCCTGAGAAAGTCGAGTCAGATAAGCCCAGTAATGCAACAAGACATGATACAAGACATTTCAGTTTCTTCGTAGGGGGATTAGGATGGACAAGTACGTGCCGGGAATCATTGGGGCTGCAAAACGCGATTCCCTTGAGTCTTCACCCGTACATGCTCGGGGCCGGCGGTCTCTCGATGCTGCCCCCAAGGGCCACTCGCGCTACATTTCAGCCAATCCAGCCTCTGAGCGCAATCTTCAAGAGCATGACTACAACCTGATACACACGAGTCTACAAAAATTGATAACAATCCATTTGCACATTCTGCTAGATTTCCTAAATCTAAAATGCGCTTGCTTAGCAAGCTATATAATTTGAAATTGAATATCAAGTTTGTAATATCTCAGATTAGTATTTAATTTATTATGCTAAACTTGTTTATTAGAATGAATGTTAAGATAGATATTTTGTGACAATGTTCATTAGCAACTTTAATATTCCTCAGTTGGCGACTATGATAGTCTATTGAACATTTCCGGAGGCAAGGTTTTAATTAAGTTTCTTCACTTTATTGTCTGGACTAAGTTTGCAACGCCAATGAAATAAATGCAGATGCATATTTCGGAGAACAATGAGGATTGTTAACGCGCAGTTTACCATTGTTGTGATTGTCTATGCTATGGTTTTATATTTGCTTTGATTTGATTCTGAATGAGAAATTCTTTAAGTTTCCTAATTGAAATCAAAGTTTTCATATCGAATTCTCTGAAAAAATCTAATTATCTGTTATGGTATGCAACCCAACATACAAAACATAAGGTTTAAATGAAAAGCTCTGTTCCGAATAAAACCTCTACAATTGTTCTGCCTTGTTCCACTCAACATTAATTATGCCCCTACAAACCGTAATGAATGGCCAATTGGCATTTGATTGATTGATTGGTTGCAAGCACGGAGAGTCTCATTAATTAGAGTGGTGAGAAGTAACAAGTGTTCCAAGCATAATACTAGCTCAAGCCAGGCAAAGAAGATAATAAAAATTGCTTCGTAATTTTCTACTGACATTAAAAGGCTTTCGCTTATTTACAATGCCGGCTTACAGTAGTATAAACAGATGAGATTTACCTGCCGCGCATATTTCCGCATCTTGAAAATCACATTATAGCTGTAGTTATAGCGATTCGCAACCGTGGCATAGTTGCGGCGAGGTGTTTGTAGTAGGAATATTGCCGGAAGCACATTGTTCTTTGGCGCAAGTAAATATCTGCAGTGAATTTACGTTATTTGTTTGTTTGCCGCTGCATTCGTAAACCGCTCGCGAACTTAGGACGCTTCCCGTGGCTCCTGCGACGCAAGCAGAAATCAAAGCACGACTATTTTCCGATGTACCTACATACCTTAAATTTCACTTCGCCGCACATGCACATAAACAATGCGTAAGCAAAACATTGGAATCCACAACAAAATACTCATACTGGAAAGCAGTCTCTAGCCCCGAATATGGGATACTTTCTTCTAAATGGGCAAAAGCATTAGAAACACATAAATTTTTATGGCATCATTTTTATATTCCTTCGACCTTCACGCGTGTTGATTGAGCGCGCTGTTATTTCATCCCCAATTGGAATTCACGATGTGTCGCATTGATCGCACTTAGGAAGCGCGCATCGCGACATCCTCAAGCACTTGTTTATGCTGGCGTGAGCAGGAGGACATCGAAACAACCGGACTCGAAGATATCAGAGCAGTGTAGTCATATAGGCCGAACATGGCCTAGTATTGGGATGTCTATAGAGCATGCGACAAAAGCATTTCGATGCGACGATAAAATCCTAATACAACGACGAGATTTTTCATACAACATCGCATCCTTTTAGAAGGGATAATGTTGGCTTTATTGGGTTATTCTCCCGTGGCGTTTACGACGCAACGATGCTCTCTGATTGCTATAACTTGGTAATGTAACGCATCCATTCCTATCGAGGGCAATACGTAATTATTGCGCATGCAGAAATTTCGCATGTCGCACGCGTCACTAGGTCTATGCTACGGTTGCACGAATAATGCAATTCTGCGATGCTCATCTCGCGCATTTGATAAAGCAATAAACGCTCGGCGTGTGCGCCCAGTGCAAACCCAGCGCAAACGGCCGAGTTAGTTATACGCGCATGTTTATGGCCAAGATTGGTTTAATGTCACGTCCGAGTGCGATCCCATCCTTTACCAAACGAGAAACGACCCTTGTGGTAAGCACATGCTGGAAATTCATAAAATCAACCAAAATTCAAGCAAACAAATCATATACTATCTTTTAACAATATGTAGGGACCTTGAGTTTTATGCAACCCAACATACAATTGGCGCATATTGCATTCTGGGCTGCATACTCAATTTTCCAGCTAAATGTGAGAAAGCTCAATTCTGCACATATCATGAACGTCATGAATTTAAATTGACGAGAAATTGAAGCCTTTATTATAATGCTGTCATGGTGTAATCATGCACCACTGTTAGCAGGCATCGAATGCCTATATCCGCAGCAATTTCAATAATTTTGCACTACTTTGCCAGTTTGAATACTTTATGCCAGCGTCCGATAAGCGCGTCAGGGTGAATACAAACAATGCGTGAACGTGGATAATCCTTCGACACCAGCACCATCAGGATATGCATATTTGCATGCCCAGTGGCTGCAACCCTGCTAACGGCGCATCCTTTAAAATGCCTGGTTAAAATCGCATGTTATATTTACCATTAATTTATGTGCTTATCGATTTAGCGTGCTTGTGTCAAGTGACATAATAGATTATCTGAAATTGCTCGCTTCTGCGCGTGGATGAGCTTAATGATATATCTAAGCCTGAGGCAATGTAATGTAAGCAAATTATCGTGTTATGTTGGTTGCCTAATAAGGGAAACGTATAATTAAAGTGTAACCTTAGTGGTATTGAAAGGGACATGTTCCAACATGTCCCAATTATAATTTAAACTCAATTCTAAAATGACTGAAATGAAAAAAAAAATTATATACGAAAATATAGTCTAAATGGGGGTATATAAGGTACGTTCTTCCTTCATAAAACTCCACTTCACATCACCAAATCCAAGGAAGCAAGTTCCACGGGGACTTAATGCAAATTGCATGCACCGGTTTGCATGACCAGAGTGTAAGTGAAATCGGTGAATTGATAAATGTACTTCATCGTGCCGGCATTAGTTTTCGGTTGTTCCAGCAACGCACAGATCCCTGAGGTTTTGCGTGGGTCTTGCAAAGTGGATGCGGGATTCCAAGCGCCACATGCTGGATGCTAAATTTCGGGGCCTGGAAGCCCGGTGTATGTCTGTGCGCAAGGACTGCGGACGAAGATGGCTGCGGCGGCTGGGAATGTTTAATGCCGTGGCACGGAAAACGTTAAGGAACATTAATCGCTCCATGATACGGACGGATTTTTATGTTGGGCGATAACTTATGGGGGCAGGGCGAGCGCTTCATTGTATGCAGAGTACATACAGAGTGCTGGACTGCCATCCAAAGCAAACAATTCACTTCAAGCAAGGACGAAACTAAAGTGAAAACCATCATGAGTAACTCAACATTAACTAAAATTAAAACTGTGTGCTTTATATATTGATAGTAAAGATTTCCAGTGTGATGGAACAAGTTGGAAACGGATGGTATATGAAAACGTGATGCTCCCAGTCATAAACTTAAAGAAGATGACAAAATATAGCGTAATGGAATGACATCATCTACCTAAATGACCACATCAGGTCGACATATTTCTCAAAAACTATTTCGTTACTCACATCCAGCTGGACGTGGCGCACTTTTCATGCGCAACGTTGGTGTTACACTCAATGCAACATGAGAAATATTCTAGGTCACCTTCTGAAATTGCACAGGTACATCAAACGTCACAAGCTACAGCACCAATTCCAATTAATGCACGTGTTCCAAAATCAATGTAAACTTATATTAACACACCCATTTGAATTTCAATAAGCATCAACCATGTTATCAAACATAATCATTGCCAATTACAAGCACGATTTTAATATTTGAAAACACAGACAATCAACACCTTCCGGTTTTGTCATGGAGCAATCAATATAAATTGGGACTATTTCAGAATCAGTTATGTTCCAGAATAATAATTCTGTTCCAATCATGAAGGTTTTCATTGTAGCTCTACTTGTGTTTACAGTAAGTCCATATTCATAAAAGATTTCAAGTAATAATCTACGCATTTCTTGCTAACTTTTCAGGTGTATACAAGTTGTAGTGGTTTGGATGAGAAATGTCTCGTTGATAACTTTAAGAAACTCTTCGCCAAATCAAAACAAAAGTTTGTCTATGATTTGATTGACATGACGAAGGACATGCCGACAACTGCAAGTGCTGCCAAAGTTGCTGAAATAGATGCTCATGGTGATACTGTTCTTGACAGTTGGGAGAACTGCAAACAATGTTCGTTGCCACCATGTCGTAGTTCTTGGGTGCCTAAGATTGTACAAGGTATCCAATTTATGACCCAGCTTCTCACTGAATTACGTCCGATGATAAAGGCTGATGCTCCTAGCCAAAAAAAGAAAGCATCTAAGATTATCAATGATGCTTTGGCTAACAATAAGGAGGCTTTGAATTGTAAATAATTGTATTCAAATTAAAGATGACCTCAATGGCAGTATAATTCGCAAAAAACACTTTACCTAGTTTCTTCATAACCTCAATGTTTATCATTTACTTGAACGCTAATTAGTCACTTTATTAATTATTTAGTTGAACCCAAAACTGGGTAACTACATAATCTACAGAAATGGCAATCAACGCAATAAACAGTTGTTTACTTGATGGACAAATGTCAAGCATTTACATGGTTAACAATGAACTTAACCTCATCACAACTGATTTATTATCATTTCTGATTGAGATATCTTAATAATTGCACATCAAAACAGTGTCAATCGATGGGTTCTATTAGTTATTCTCCTTGCTAACAGACCTTGACTTGATTCTATGCCATTTTTACAATAGCAAATGTATTTATTACCTCAAAGTACAATTTAATTGAGAACCATAGTTCTATACTCTTCGAATTAATTACATTCACGATAACTATGTTCTCTATAACGCAATGTCTATACTTTCGGGTTTTTTGACATTGAGTAATCAATATAAATTCTGAATGTAATTACCACTGGATCACTTTGTGCCGGGATGACATAGATGCAACAACAATTTTTGTTGAACAACAGCAAAACTTGCTATGCATTATTTTGGGTTTTTTGTAGTCCTAGGTATATGTTAGTGATTGATTTAATGCATAGAGTATTTCTATGATTTTTCGTACAAAAAAAAAGTGAAACTCCTCTCTGAGCCGCAACAACAATTTATTTATGGTCATGACAAAGGCAATTACAAAGTGTTTGCACTTTGCATGCTGCAAAATGAACTAAAATGGTGATGCTGTCGTTAGCTAAGTTGGTCCATGGTATTCAAGTCATGAGTAAAATGCAAAATAAGTTGTTGCTGTTAATTAAGTCAGATGCACCTGGAAACTCTACGAAAGCATCTGAAATTATCCACAATACAATCAAACTTTATCGAAGAACCTTGAATTGCTTTTAATCCTTCGTGAAATAAATCAATAAAAATATAATTTCCACACTATACTGAGTCCCTCCATCCAAGACCGTATGTTATTTGTTTAAGACTTTCCCCCTTGATTGAGCACCTCCCTTAGCGTATCAGATTAATCATCCTGGGCTTCCATGTATTGCCAAAGGCTATCGGGCGTAAACCCACCGAATTCATCCGCAATTTGTTACCCAATCTAGCAAACCTTTCCCTTATATGGCCGAATTAAGATTCGACGTCTTCCGGTCCTGCAATGTGCGGATGAATGGAGCATTACTATTGAGTGCAAAGACTTATACCTGGATGGCTCATCCAACGTTGGGACTGTTAGACGTTGCATAAAGCGAAACCGACCAAGAACCAACAACCTAGGGCGGTTTACGCATTTACATTGAGACTTTGTCCGATGAACATTTGCGCTCGCAGTGAGGCGTGCAGAAGAGAATGGTCGTTGCAGGACGGCGTGCTTGCGGCTCTTTACAATTACGAAAACGTTAATGGTGCCGAATGTCCCGTTTCTCATGCAGCATATGCAGAACACGTTGCTTTCCAACCGGAAGACATTTGAGGACTGGTTAAACCAAGCAGAGAATTAACTGAATTGACATTTCATCACCATAGTCTCTTTACACAATTATTTACTATGTAAATACTTAACGTTTAAAGTGGTAGTAGTGGTAGTAGTGGTAGCATGAAGCAGGTCTTAACAAAAAAAAAGTCTGAAAGGTCTAAAACCGGAAATTAAATAATTTCCTTTATCAATCCGAGTTGCAGAATATCAGTTTAACGATCCGCAAGCAGAGAGATGAAGAGAATGGTGCCGTGTTTTACATTCATATTTTACTACTTTGTTGTGATGGGACACTCCCAAGTGCTGGAGGGAACCGGAAGGAATAAAAACCCAGGATGGCGAATTAATATGGCGTGTATCTCATGCCGCCAGCATACAAAGTAGCAAAAAGCAATTTAGTTCTTGTTTCATATTTGCATTCGATGTTACTACTTCCGAAAACTGTTAAATCTTAAAGGTATTTCCTTTCAAATAGGTATTAAGTACCTATAACCTTCAATTTTCATTTCCAGCCATGAGCAATATAAATCGATTAATGTCATGTTCAATAAATATGAATGGATCATAAAATTGAGCAATATTTCTTTATTTACATGCAAACTAATTAGCTGTGTCTGGAAATGTTACAGGTTCTTCTGAGGAAGACGATGCAATGGACACAGTTGTAGAATGAGGTGGCAGTGTTGTAGTTTGTTTAGTGGATACAGATGTCGGAAGTTGTGTCGTTATTGGGCTGTTAGTAGTAAATGGCGTTGCAGTCGTAGTATTAGGTTGTGTTGTAGTCACATGAGCGGGTACAGCCGTAGTGGATTCTGTAGTTATTGGTTTCTTAGTTGTAACTGGAGCTACAGTTGTTGTATCTTTAGTTGGTTCAGGTGAGATAGTGGTAACCGCAGTTGTAGATTTTGTTGGCGCAGCAGTTGTAAGGTCTGTAGAAGGATCAATTGGGCTGGTGGTATCATTATTAGGTGTAGTTGTTGTGGGTGCAATTGTAGTAGAGTTTGGTAATGGGTTAGGAGTTGGTGTTGGATCTAAAATACAAAATGTATACTAAGTATAGAAATCATAAATTGATAAGATATTGAAATACTCCAAATATAGTTTCTATCTCACCTGGGTAATTTTGGTTACTTAGTATAATCAACCAAATGATTACTAGTAATGTCAAGAAAACAATAGACCATCCCATCAACTTTTGAGCTGTAGACCATGATGGGTAACATGTGAATCTTCCATATCTATAAATTTGGCAATTTAACTTTAAGCAGAATGAAAGTTTACAGGTGTACAAACAACTTACCTTGATATGTTATCTTGGTCATCAATTGGGACATAAACTGCATCTGTCATTTTAAGTAGAATGATGGATTTCAAGCTACCTTTCAACTTCCACACCTTATGATTACTGCGCCAAACTGCAATCAACTAGTTAGGATATAATTTTATTTGCCAATTCTTATCTCCATTGATAATTGTGATAATGACTATTTTTAACTTTCAATACCTTAGGAGTAGTAGTTTAGTCTATTGACTTAGTAAATTTGCAACTTAAAATGTTTCAGATACTTCCTACTCTGCTGCAAAATCTACACTGCCCCAAATCAATGTTTTTTTCTTCATCAATTTTTCTTATTGAACAAACGCATTCTTCTTTTAATTATTTACGAAAATAGATTTATCGTAGTACATTAATCCACTTACCTAGCCGTAGCTAAAGCCTAGGCACTCAATGGAGTTGCCAATAGGCAGCTTTATCAGGAAAAATTTATGTCGGCCAGTTTGTTCTAGCCAGTGGCAAGCATGACACTTAATGTGGATTTTTCCAGCTCCGGAAAAGGTTCATTGTTACCAGTTGTTAGTTACTAGTACAACATCGGTAAATCATTTTGTATTGTTTCATTATTGCCTAGAGTCAACGCTTCGGACCGCCTCGAGGTTCATTGAAGAACTAAGTGAGTTTCAGCTACCATCCATTACCTTCGCCCAATTCCTCATACTTCGCCACCACTTCCACACCTAGTGATTTAAATAATACAAGTTTATTTCAAGCGTTATGAAAATGTGTGCTACTCATGAGATCAGACCGCATATGGATAAGAAAGTAGCGGGGACGGCAAAAGGGCGCATCTGTGTGCGTCGAGGCGCTTTATGTTGTTCTAGATTCAAAGTTTCTATAGGTTTTGCGAACGGAATACAAATGCGTCGACTGGCGTCGCGTTGCTTCGATGGCGGCGCCGCCGTCGTGCCACCGGGCTTTCCTTAATGACGTCATCTGATGGGCGGGAGGCGACGACTTCCGCAAAATGTCCCACATCCTTAAACCCACTCTATCTTGCTGTCATGATGAAACTCGCTGTTGAACATACCTTCAATCTCAAGCAAATTTACAGACAAAAGTGATGCGATTGTCAATTGATACCAAATCAAAGTTTTTTATGAAGAAATGCTGTGCAGAAGAAAGAAATCCTGTCTTGACGAAAGTTAAAAGTCCAATTGTTATGTATTATCGCTTCAATTGACAGAAGAGTGTATCAGAGGACTGGCAGTGGTTTTAGAAAAAGTTCGCAGCCTTCAGCAAGTGGCAAGCTTGCAGTCGAATTGGGCTTCCGAGTCAGAGATGAAAGGAGGATCTTCTGTCTGCGTCCGAAATTGAAATGTAAATATGGTCTATACTCTCCTCAGCGTTGTTATCCTTGAATAATAAAAAGTAAGCCGCGTCGTGTCAATGACAATGACACCAATAAAATCTTTTCTTTATGCTTTATTTTTTGGACCTTCCATCAACGTACTATGCATGTAAAACAGAAAGAAAAAAAAGATTAGAATGTGGGAGCATCTTATATTGTCCGCAGCTCAATACTAGACTATATGTAGGTGTTTTTGCATGAAATAAATATATTGACGTACATATATTTCGATAAATTACCGCACATTATTCCCGCGCGTACGTAACTTCTTCAGCTTGCTTTTTGCGAATCGCGGGTTTACTTTCGGCTTCCTCCCTGCGGGAAGTTTTATATTCTCATTTGTGTTTGTATGCGTGCTGGGCGCTGTGCGCTTCCTCACCGTTTGTCTGAATGGACGACTTCCCGTCTCTGGAGTCGGTCTGTCGCGAAACTTTATTTACCGCATCCTAGAGATGTCGTTTCATTTTTCACGTAAACTTTTTGCCTGCCCCGCACTTCACCCACAAGGCAACTATAAAATGCCATGAAAACACTACAAAATGAGTTTCCCAATCCGGAAGAGAAATTGGGATGGTCTGGAAAAATAAGCCAACAATCGTAATTATCCTTTGTTTATTATCGTCAATTAACGCCAAACTGGTGAGGAGTTCAGATAGGCATCTGAGTTGAGATTGTATTTTGTCCTTTGTTTGTGTTGTTGTTATGCGTTTTTTTTTTGTACAAGAGCAAAGAATATGATATGTATAATGCCGCAATACAATCCAATTTATATTCAGCATCCTTTCCTGCGAGCTTTCTATGGCGCGTCTTGCGGCTTGTTGTTGTTACAGCTAACGCTCATCTTCTCAAAGAAAGCAAATGCCACCACTGCTGCCGGCAGCGTTGTCGAATGAAGCATGGCAACGTCGCCAAGTTGAGAACAGGTCCCGGATGATTTCTTTTTGCCAACTTTAATTAGCTACTTTCCACAATGGAAAAAATACCATCAGGACAAAATAAAACCATTTATCACCAAAAATATTTTGAAAGATGATCTAATTTTTCAGAGACATCCTCGCATGTTAGCAGTTGATCAATCTTAATTCTGTATGCGTATCTTTCGATAAAATTGATAATTCTTGCCTGGCAAACATCAATTTTGTTTGCATATTCATCCGCCTTGCAGCGCCTTTCTAGTTTCCAATTCGACCGGATCCGATGGCAGCCCGTAAACGGAGTGAATTTTATTAGATTCGCTGGGCGTTTAATTCCCATCACGTACCATCGCAGACATCTATATGTCGTGTAGGGTGCGCGCAATTCTCCGCTTGGCAGTTTTGACGAGATGCAGGATGTGCCCAACGAGGTCGCCATGTGTTTGCATCGTGCAAATCTGCAGCCCAAAAACCTCGACAAGCCCGGGGAGTCCTTCAGAAGCCCTACGCTTTGAAGATCTCAATGTGTTCGGGAACGTGGGAGATTATTTGAGAATGCAGTTTGTTGCGGTTTGCCCTAACACCGCGAACGTGACACAGAACTCTGAGAAATTCTAAAGATAAATATCTCCCAGAAATTTTAATAAAGCACATTTTTGGCGTGTGTGTTTTAAGCAGGCAAATGTTCTTTCATCACCTTATTCAATCGCGGTGAAAAGGAAAATTGAAAGAGAGGTATTTCACCCTTCCTGTTAGGGCCTTGCCACGGCTGAGTTTGTATACCCAGTCGAGGAGAAAGTGTCGACGTAAAAAATGCCCGCAAATTTTAATAACGAATGATTTATGCTTCTAATGTCCTATAGCCTAGCACCCTCTAAACGTACGTCAGGTGTCGACGACACTTTCTTACCGCGTTCTTTATATATTCCCTGTGATTGCGAGAAAAGATTGTTGATATCAAATCACCTTCCCAAAATTAACATTGACCTGAGCAACGGGCTCTTCCTACAATGATACACAGTCGTATCACAAACGCAAATTAATAAAATTATCCCAATCTTTTCTTGGTTCCAGCCCTGACAGTTCTATTGGGTTCTAATGGCTTACTTTGTCGAATTGGATTTGGGAAGTGTATCCGAAAACGTATAAAAGGCCTACGCACTTTCTGTCGAGGTAAATTCCTTTATTAATTCCCTGTGCCTATAAGAAGTATTATAAACCACTACCAACATGGGCGTTAAAATGTATTGGTTGATGATAAAGTAGCGCACAAATGGTGCAGCAATAATACGAGAATTCTGCAACGCCCAAAAGCTCCCAAGGTCAATAATGCTGCAGGGTATTACATCCTATCGCAATTTCTAAATTAAAACTGAATTTCTGAACAATAGAAAAATGTCCTCTTCTAAAACGCAGTATTCTATAATTTAAAATGTCTCCATGTGTACAAATACGTGAGACGATTCTGAGAATAAAATAGAAAACTCATTATTTATAAAATAAAACTGATGGGTATAAAATTGTTGTGTGGTGAAAGTTCTTTGGTAAAAAACTGACCGTGTAGTATTATAAAGTTACAATTCAATCAATCAGTAGAAGATTTGCACCAAAAAACCTAAGAGCTTCCCGCTGAAAGAACCCTTTCTGTACATTTTCACAATTTCCATTCTCAACAAAAGAATAAATTTATCGTACTACAATTATTACATCTATATATTATCTTCACTTCCCTCCCTGCCCCATGTGTCAATGAATCTTAGTCTTGCTTGTCTTTGCTTTCTTCCTACTATCCCACCACTTACAGCTGGATTTAATCATATACGCAATAATCGTCAACAGAAGCAAAATTACTCCTCCAATTGCTATCGATATATCCAAATAATAATACTGGTAGAAAGGAATCTTTGGTCCGCGCAAATGCTTTGCTCCTTTGTGCCTAAGCACATATTCAGTCCACCATACAGCCCGCTCTAAAGGAGTCATCGGGTCGTCCTGTACCAATCCAGCCCAATACTGGAGCGCCTTGCGGTAAGACGGATTAGTGATGGCTTCAATGATGGCTGCTTTGAACTCGCCAACTGATAGATTATAACGATCAAGTGCAATGCCCAGACCCTTTTGTTTTATCTTCTCTGCGTTTGGTAATTGATCGCCAAAGAATGGGATGACTATTGTAGGGACACTCAGATAGAATGCTTCCTCTAATGATTGGATACCACCTTGGGTGATAAAAAGCTTTACATTTTTATGTCCTAAAACATAAGTTACGAATGAGTTGTATTTGGAAACTAGAAGATTGAATATTACTGAGAATATCTTGTTGTGGTCCCCATTTGAGTAGTCTAACATTATCTGGCTTCCCTGGAAGAGTATCATCTTCATGTTTGTAAAGCACTTTGTATGGGACCTGCTTCAATGTTTCCATAATAACCTGACGTAGTTCTAATGATAACAAGTTGCTTTTTACATTACTACCAAAACTAAAGTAGATAACACCTTCTTTGGAAACATCTAGAAAGTCCTTCAACTCCTGAAACAAAATCACAGCAAATAAACGTAAAACAGCATGTTAATCGTTTCAATTTATTACCTTTGGTAGTGGTTTTGGTTCTGTCATATGCATCCCAGCCACTGAAACCGTACTAGGAGTATGTGGCCTAACTGGAACCAGTACTGGATTGGTATTCACAAATAACATATCCGCGTCTTCAAATCCATCAATGACATCTTGGGCAGTCACGTCAAGTCCATCCCTTACAATCTTATCCATTGCGCGAATCAAGGGTGGAAATGCGAGTAACAAATCAAATATATTCCCATAAATGATAGCCATCAGTCGTTCTCTAAAAGTCAAGCTGTCCGGTTTGGGTAATAGACCTGATGGATATAAAACCGAGTGGACTGCGTTCCCCATGATTCTATGCGAGTTGGGCATTGCATCAAAGGAAGTCACACCAATTAATGGACATTTATACTTCTTCTTCAAACCAAAG
>JAODGC010000010.1:65458-86825 GCA_027574925.1 Ecitoglossa quadriceps
AGAATTACCTCTAAAACTATCGTGTTAAACTTGAAGAGTTGACCAGCACGTAAATACCTTCAAATGCTGTCTCCCAGTATCTGTTATTGGAAGTGGGAGGCGGCGTGTATGACATGCAACGCGTCGAAAGGTAGTAAACTGAAATGGGGCGCTATAGTCGTGAACAACGCCGAGTTGCCAACAAAACGGATTGCCCCAAGTCCATGCGAAGTGCACAACTTCTTCCTCCACCTGCGGAGGCGGCAAATGCGCCGGAGAGAAGGAAAGTTACGTTCCTGCACTATCAGCTACGTTGTTAGCTCACAGCATACCGGGGTGTTGTTTGCAGCTGAAGCGCCCAGCACGATATAGACAAGCATCCATCATGCTTTATTTAGCGTGCTTCCTCTTGCTTAAAAACAAACACTTGGAATAACAACGCACTTAAACTGCGGACGCATCATCCCTTTACACTACGCTCGAGCATTTACAAGAAATCCATTAAAATAAACATATAAAAGAAGAAAATAGACAAATAATTTTAGCTTCTTAAAAAAATAGAGCTGCTATTTTTAAAAGACAGTATCACTGCAACTTTTCATTTGTATTTAATTATTTAAGTGTTATCTTATAACGCGTTTAATTTTCTATTAATGTGGAAAAGATTAATTCATAAAGTTACCTGCAAATGCCTCAAAATTTAATTATTGTGAAGAGATGCAGTTTAGGTCACTTTGCATCCTAACCCAACTTTAATAGCACATTTAACAAATACCACAATATCCTATTAAATTTTCTATAATTACAACTACTTCACAAATTAATGTAGTTTTTAAATCTTTTTACAAAATTTTAATATCTCCTATGGTTTAAGAGTTATTTGACGTTTAATTGCAAGTTGCTAAAATTGTATCAATGTTTCAATGTGAGATCCGTGTTTCAAAGCTTTTAACTCAGTAATTATACTGTAATTTCGATGTTTTTCGTTGTCAGAAGAAAGTCACATTAATGTACTTTTCCTGCCAAAAATATAAAACTTTAAAAATAAATATCACTATTAAATTCTTGCCTATTCCATAGTGCCAACCATTTCCAACTTGTCAAACTCAATTATAAAATTTAATTCCGCGATAATCTTGTTAAACTCTGGTGTACAACAAAACCAGTTCCGACAGCAGTATTAATTTAATTTACAATCGTCATTATATCTTAATTAAAGCCTCGCTCTATAATTAATCTCACGGTGTTCGCGCAATGAGAGGACGTATCCGCGCGCATTCCGCTTTTCACCTTTCGCGCTGTAAATTGTACGACAGGAACGTAAAAGTCGAAAATACGTTTAATTAACGACTAAAGTGCGCTCTCATTGCGCGACTTGCAGATATGATGCAGCGGTACTTTGTCGTATTAACATAAAATAAAAGCTCGCACAGCGACGTTTGTCACGAGCGCAACGGAATTAAATCAGGCGATAAACTCTATTTTTATGATGTACGTCAAGCGGTCAGGGATGACATAAAATCCACCTCTTACATAACCTATCCACTCATGCGTAAGCAAATGTTAACACATTGGATAATGGGACGCATAAACATTTTTCGTTTCTTGGAGAAAACGCTTCGCAAAGCAAGTTTTGCGACAAATTGAAACGAATGCGATTTACGACGAATGAAATTGCTTTTAAACTTCTGACATTTACATCAGCATCAATCATATTACAAGGAAAGGAATAAGCTTCGTATATATTAAATTATTGCAAAGATTTAAAAAATAGTTTGCATTTTATAACTTCATTGCATTAATTTTCTTAGATTCTTCTTAATGGTAATGTTTATAGGCAAATCTTAAATGCGATTAACGACGCCTTGTAAATATTGTTAGCACCTTGCTTAGTCGAACGTGCTCGCTCACCACAAAGATTTATTATTGCACTAAACCCGCCTTTGGGCAGCCCATTGCTGGTCGTGTTAAGGCAAGATGGAAATATGATAGTTAAAACAGATTGTTGTAGATTTTGGCAAAACATAGACACACTACGTGATTCTAACCTAACCTACAAAAGAAACAAGCGTTGACAACTACATCCCAACGGTCATAAACCTTACCAAACTAACCTAACTCTTCAAGGTTAATAAGAAATCACCTGCATCCAATATCTTCTTTAATTTCCAATCTTAATCAACATCTCACTGCTACTTGTAGATAATTCATTCCTAGAGGATAAGGGGAGAAGCTCCCTCCAGCTGAAGAGCAGCCAAAGGATGGAGTTGTAACCGAAGGGTTTACATCTTCGCCGGGTGTGTGCACACCTCCCGTTTTGATTTAGTGTCCGTGTATTGAAGTGACAGTGGAATTGTCGTGGATATACACATAAACCTTCTCCAAGCGGTGGCTATGGTACATTTCGAGTCCTGGCCGGCGGCTATAATTTCGTTAGCACAGCAGACTCATACCTCAGAGTGGGTTTTGCCTATTCTAAGTCTAACGCAGAATCCTCGTAGTCCGCAAGCCTTTGCTCTGTTGCCTCCTATTGCTTTGGATCGCATGAAACTAAGCCTTCAATCCTCAGACTCGACCGCATTTATCCACACAAGGCTGAGATTTTTACCCTTTCGCAGCTGGAAAGGAAAGCCAAGTGAGGTTATTTTAGGAGCAATTACTTGCAGACAAGAGTAAACAAAATGTAAATTGGCTTTGGAGCAAATCATAACAGAGCCAGAAGTATAGTAGGTGCAGTTTATTTGAGGTTAGGTTACGGAATAAATGTGAAATAACCTATTTGCTATTAGAGTTGACTTCACGAGTTGGTGGTAAGTTTTCTTAAAATCCAGAATGAATTAACTTGTAGTCACTTTTCTATGATCAACTATTGACTTCCACATGGACTATGGATATACGATTGGTTTCTAACCCCCACTCTTCCCACCTCGTCGATATTCTCGACGGACGCAAACAAAATTACAGCGACGCCCTGAAACTTTTGATTGCAAAAACTAGTTTTTAATGAATTTCCTCGACGCTCACTCGAACGTGACACTGTGTAACTTATTAATTAATATAACTTTTGCCGCTCCCCACGCGGATCTTCCCGGTATGACTTGGCAATCCATCACTTTTTCTCCTGGCCAAGCTTTTAGTTTAAAGGGTAGCAGAAAAGTTGCGCGGCAAGAAATATTCGCGCGTTGCAACAAAACTTTCCGCGGCGCCGGCGTGCCGCCGCCACGTTGGTAAATTGAATAAGTAAAAGTAGCGAAATGCGGCGAGGAAAGCTTCATTGTTTGATTTAAGTGCGTTATATTGTCGTGCACACGACACAAAACAAGCCGCGGGCTAAACAAAAGATCCACGTCTGTTGGAAAGAAAAAAAACCATTCGTGCGCTCAAAGTTTTCCCCGATGATGTTAAACATATTGCGCGTAGCATTCTGCATGCGAGGATAAACTGCCGCCAACTAAACGATGTTAGCATAAGCCCAACGTCAACGTGCGTTGAAATTCAGCGAGGAAACAGCAAAGTTCTCGACGCAAGGAAAATATAATTATCAATTGAATACCCGGTATTTGTATCCACGACGTAAGTCAAACGTGATGAATAAAAAGTTAGGGAAAAGGGAGAATTGGTGACCGCACACACGTATGCACATCTTGCGCCGCCGCCGCCGCTGCGGGAGACCACTATCTGTTACATTCATACCTCATCAAGGGTCTTTTCAGCAGGAAATCCAAAAACTTCCCGCTGGTCGTCCTAGACTTGATCAACGCGTATTCATGCCGTTATGGTTGCCTGGCGACAACTTCACCGCGGGGCTTTGATTCCACAAGATGGCTGGGAAATGCGCAAAGAAAGACTTCTCTGATGAACGGTGGACTTTCGGCGTGCGTAAAGTCCGCCTGCAAACATCCAAAGATGGTGAGATATCATAAGAATCATATTATCGGATATGTTCTTTACAGGCGGGATCTTAAGGGTGGAGGCGGTTGTCCAAAAAAGAACTTATTGTTAAATCAATAAATCTAATTGGAACCTCTTCCGGTGTGCGGTAAAGAATTCAGAATAGAACACGTTTCTCTGTGGAAAATTTCATTAGACTCAAATTACAGCTTCACTTAAAAACGGAATAAATCATACAAATTTCAATAATTTTCTTGGGATCCAGCTTATTTTCTTTCCGCACTGAATTGAAAGTTTCTTGTGAATTGAAGCCGCATCATAAGCATTCTACCTTCAGTCCAAGCCCACAGCTTCGTTAAATTCGTTCACGTGCCGAGAGCTCGTCGGAAAACCCACAATACTAATAACATAACAACAAGAACTCTAATCCAACAACAAGCGAGCGCCTTCTTATGAAGATGATGAGATGGTGTGCAGGCGGGCTCGTCGACCGAAACGAAAAGAATGAAGCACACGCCGAATGAATTGGAATGAATAGAAAAAGCGTTGTGTGGCTGCAAGTTTTGCCCCGGAATGAAAGCGCTGCAATAGTTGGTGCGTTATTTTTGTATTTTCGATGAGGCTGATTCTCGCTTCCACTCGCAGACAATAACACAATTCTCCTGTTTATACAAAACGCCAGTCGTAAATCACTTTAATTAATTTGTTCTTCTTTTTCCGGCGGGTGCCGGCGCCGACAATCGTTTGAAAATGTGTGTGTTTTTCGCATTTCCTCTTGGAAAATATCCTGCAACGCATTTTATCTGAATATGGAAAAGTTCTATGTCGTGAACAACCCACAGGTAGCTTTATTTTAATTGTTAATTTCTCTTGAATAACTGACTTTGATTTCATCTAAATTTAACTTCCATTAACTTTTATCGTTATCTGAAGCATCCTTTGTGCCTTCCTAGCTCGTTTGCTTATTTGTGCCGGATCTTTAATGTTTCCGCGCGTGCCTTGGAAAAGAAACACTTCTTTGATGTAAACAAAGAACGTGTTTGCAACTTGAGCAAGCCGGCAAGTCGAGCTTTTTGTGCACGAAGCGTGAGCAATACCGTCAAGTCGAGTGGCTGCATCGCGAATGAGACAAAAAGGCTGAAATCGAAATTGCCTCTCATCGGCCAAAGACATGCAAAATCGAAGCCATGGAAAGCAGCAGTCTCTCATCAATGGATACCATTTCGTAGCTCTGCGTCAAAATAAAACAATGATGACTTAATTCAAATTAACTCTTTTTTATTTCCTAGTGAAACAGCCAAGTACCTAATGTCTCTTGGTACATGCTGCCATCGAGCACTCGAAGGAATTGAAAACGAAACCATTAATTAAGCCAGAATTAAAGCGGAATTAAAAGAAACGTGCTTTCTCGATTTTTCACTCATCGAGCACTCGTCGACGGAATTAACTTTCTTCGCACTGAACAGGCAAGTCATTTCGTCAACTCAATGATTGAATTGTCTTGCGCAAAAAGCGATTTTTCAATTTTATTAATTGCTTTCTTCTTAACGCAAAACTCGTCACTTATGTAGAGAGAATAATGTTCAGCTCTTCCTGCTGGTGGAACTTATTCATTGAAATGACAAATTTGGTGTCTAGTTGAAAAGAAAATTCAATTGAAAGTATTATTTTTACATTTTAAGGTTATGTTTGAGGTGCAGAAAAAAAATTTCTATTTGGAAAATCCTTAATGCAATGAGTAGAGAAAGCAGCATTAACATTTCTTGCATAAAAACGTCAACTGTTTAATCTACCAGGAAATTTTTCTCCTCGCCGATATTTTTATCATTTATCTCAGCAGTTGCTTTCGGCGTGCAAATGTCTCAAACGTTTAAATGCCGGAAAATTTTATTAACGGCCCTCTTACGCTCACCATTTATCCACTTTCGCTGCGTTTCCTGCGGCCTGTACCGCACATATATAACCTTAACTATGACGCTGTAGCCGCCACCACCGTATTCCCCGTTACAAACGCAAAAAATAACAGCCAAAGATTGTGGAATGACGACTGTTAACGTAAAGCATTCTGTAGTGAACGACTGGGCAAATCCAAAAGCCTTCTTACCTCCACTACAATCTCAATCATCTCAGCGTTTCCAAAACCGATCGCAAAGCTTGCTTGCGGACAGACTTTTTTCTTCTGCGCCAGCCATGGCAATACTCGTAAAACGAGGGCGAAAGTTGCGTGCCACTGGGAAAATGGGTAAAACGCTGAAATTTATACGAAGCAAGGCGGGTGCGTACGAAATAAAACATTCGAAAAAAGGTGGCCGGTTGTGATTTTACGCCTGTATAAAGTTACACTGGTACAAACAGTGTCATTAAAAATTCTTTCTGACAGGTGTCCGCATTTGTCGGCGCGTTTTTAGCGCTCATAAAAATCGCAATGTATATGCCCTTTAATTTATTATAGCGGGCTTAGTGTTTTATTTGATGTTGCAATCAAAATTGAATTTCCCTCATTTTGTCGCTCAAGTTGCGACATATAAAAAGAGATTGAACTTGCATTTGTCTACCAAATACACGCAATAAAGATTTGGGAAATTTACATGATTATCCAGCTGATTGGGCATTGCTTTGAAGCCATAAACATTTCATAGAAAGACCAGACAGAAAGTCGCAGGAAGTTGAAGGAACCAGTCAAAGATGAACAATTGTACATCAAATAAGAACCTTTATACGTTGAAATTGTTCCATTCAGTTGTAATTTTCTTTCTTTGCTAGAGATATCACGACATACAATTTACATAAAGCCAATACAATTTTGCCTTTATCGGCAATACTTAAACTTGAATCAATTACCTTGAATTTATCAAAAAACGCAATAAAGCCACTTGGTAAAAGGCGAGCATTGCAAGCAACATAGATCTTTGTTTTATTACCATCTCAAGTGTAGTGCAAGGTAAATAGAATTTTCTGAAAATCCAAATCAACCATTCCTGCAACATTCTCAGCTGTAATACAATTGTAGCGTAATCTCAAGGTGAGTTGTTTAACCACCGCAACAATTATAACATTTATTCATGTATTCAAAACAAACATTTTAATTATATTCCATTTCATAGCAAACAGTAGCAACTACTACCCACTAGTGGAAGTTTGCGGGCTAACGACACATTACGCTCCCAGACGCCCTGCGGACTCCACCAGCTTCCAACGCTGAAACCATTTCCAACACACAGCGTGGAAAACACACTTCGGTAGTGTTTTGTAAACCGTGTGTATTTATTTCTTCGTGCAATCATAATGGCGCGCTTGGTATTTGCAGGACGCGTAGGCAAAATCGTATAATATACTACTGCGACCTCTTCATCCAGGATTAAACTAAAACACGACTCCCAGCTGAATGCTGTGAGCTAGTTAACGTACAGCCGCTCGTAAAGTACTCGAAGCGCGTCTTGCAACGCGTCTCCACATCTCGCCGCCTCCGGGTTAATATTTATTGTTTGTTGGTACTTTCCGGAGACGATGGCACTTGTGCTGAGCGTTTAAATTGTGCTTAATTAGGAAATAATTTGATTGTTATTAAAGCACTGCAATTAATTCATACTGATTTATTTCAGTTGGATAGTGCTGGGTTTTGGAAGCAATGAAGTTGTCGAGCGTCATATTGGTTGCCTATCTTGAACGAGTTGACATGCCGCACATGTTGTTATTAGATTAACTGCAAATAGAAAAATAAATAAACATGAATTCATAATCGTAAGCCTATTACATTGTCGCATAGCGCCCGCTCCGATTGTGTGTTATTCCAACGCTCAACGTTAATTGTCGGTGTGTGGAATACGCAAATATTTTTTAATTAAAAAAGCTCCACTGAACGCAGCACCGTTGAGCGTCAGTGCGTTCGCGGCAAGCGAGGAAAAATGAAAATTACCACAAAAAACGCCCCGAGTATGGCGCACAAACAACTCAAACAATGAAAACACTAATTAATCCCAAACAGACAAACGTAAAATTTCCGAGTCGCACAGCGCGTTCTTGTTTCCGTTTTGCTTTTAGTCTATGCTCTTTATACAATTCTTTTTTATTTCTGTCCCTCGTATTTTCCTGCAGAGATGCATTTTTTATGTTTGCAAGTATTTCCCGTGTGTTTAGAAGTCAGCAAGAGGGCGAGTGCAAAGAGAGAAACAAATCGATCGAGTGACTCTGATGGTGTTCGTAATTAATTACGAACGCAAATTATAAAAAATTGTCGAATGCCTCGCAATATACTAGACGGCGTAAATGATCCTGGAACGTTTATTGGAAATGAGTATTTCTCTTGGCAGGAAACAGAAAGGCTAAATGATTGGGAGGCTGGTGAACAATACGCGGGAAGTATTTGAGAAAAAAGCAGCACAATCTAATGAGGAAAGTTTTTAATTCGTGGATCATTATAAATTACGCTAACGACGTGTATTGCGAGGTTAGGAATTGTACGAATGGGATGGAATTTTATTCATCGTATACATTTAGAGTGGAGAGAAAATAAAATGATTTTTAATCATTTCTATAGTTAATTACATTAATTAATATCGATTGCATTATGTACCTTACTTGTACCTTTATTTAATCTATAAATATTGATTGAAAGTTCCCTCAAATTAAACAAAAATTACCAATTATCTAGTAATATGTTCATAACAAATCCATTTAATGATATTGGACGTTAAATTAACAATAAGGAAAAACCGGAGATTATATTACTACCCTAAATATATATCAAATTCAGCATTCAATTTCACGTGAGAGTAACACAGAATCATCTGGTATGACAAGGTAAACACTCTCAAGTACTTCAAAAAAAGTGCGTATGAGGGCAGCACCTTACAGACCTAGTTTAGTCCAAGCACAATTCAGCAGTTTGTTTTGACTTCAAGACATGTAAACAACACTTGTTGTGGTCTAGTCCATTGTAAATAACCTAGTCCACACTATTCTTACCTGCATTGTGTATTGTTGACTACACAGCTACGTCATCACCTTTACACACAATTTCATTGGCATCCTACTTTCGATCCACATCTAAGACTGGTAAGTAGTTCATCTGATTATGCACGCTAGCAAAACAAATTCAGATTGACTTTACACTTATTTATTATTAAATTGATAACTGATTCTGATATTTAAAATGTAATAAAAGCGTGCATATATATTGTAGTAATGTTACTGAATTATTTTAAATTTTTTTTTATTATTATTGAATTACATTTGGCTTTGTACTTGCAAATCTACTTAGACAAAGTGTGAAACTAGTTGTGGGATGAAAAAATAAAGCATTCGCATTACTTTAATATATATCTGAAGAGATTGCATATTATTTTGTATTATTTTGACTTTACTTTGACACTTAGTAATTGTATTTAAAGACATGTTCGGTGTGTTGCATTCATTAGGATATATCCAAGATTTGGTTTTAAATCTGCTCACAATTACAATATTTTGAAGAAGGCAACACGCCGAATTTGACAAACCTTAACAAAATAGTAGTAACATCGACAAAATACTCAAATATCCCAAGAAAAATGAATCTAGTATAAAAATATAAAAAAATATTTTGTATTGCAACTATATTAAAACGAAATGTTTTAATTGCAACAGCTACAATTAATGGCTATTAGATATCGTTTCAGCAATTCGTGAAGAATTCGCGGGTCTCGGCAGCAAGAAGAAGTGTAATTACGTCCGTGCGGCGCACACGAGATCCCAACTTATTTCCAAGGCGAACGCGCAGTAATTCGCACGAAAACGTGGAAACTTTCTGCTAACATCCGGATAAACTCTCTCCCTGGCTCTTTCTCAGACCATTTCCACTATTATTTTACAGTATGTTCTAAACTATTACATAAACCACAGTAAAAATGACCTCATCCATCAAAATCTTCCTCTGAAGACTGACAGAAACAACTTTGCTTCATGGAAACTTAAATTAGAACACTGTTTAAATTAATAAAATTATTCAGTAATAGATTACATGTTACAACGTCTAAATACCGTACTGTTATTATTATCGCATGCTTTAAAAGAAACAGTATAGGAAACTCTTGATTCAGAACTGTTTCACCTTCCTATGAAGAGAACCACCGCTTCCTTGGCGCTCCAGTCATAGCCCAAGGGTTGCACGCTTTTCGTTAGCCTCTTTTCGGTCGCTGCACCACCACATTTACATCAACCTACATTTGCCTGTTTTCCTCGTTTTGTTTGCGAGCCGACGATTTATATTCAACGAGGTGCGCTTTTAAAATTACTTTAGTACTTTTAAATTAGTTACGTAATATATTTATGGATGTTACATTCTTACTTGAACAACTTGTCACATCATATTGCGTCGAGTCATCGTCGGGCGGTGTTTGCCACATGCCGCCAGCACCGCCTCCACTGCTGCCGCATTCATCTGTTTGGTTTGTGCAGTAAAGAAGTTAAACCTCTTGACGTTTGAGATGACCTGATAAAAACTGTTTTCGAAAGTTGAATTAATTCATAAAGACACATAAAGCTATGAAAAGTACAAATTAACGTTTGACTTTAATTCTACAAAAGTCAAATTATGGCAAACTTTAAAAAGTCGTCCATTTATGTTATATCTGTTGCCTAATTTTCATACTTCAAATTAACTAAGTAGATAAAGTTGCCTATAATAAAAGTAAACTTTTTCTTTTAGAAAAGTTCAAATATTTTAATTCTAAATAACTGCAGAATAAATTCTAAGCGTTTTATTGTTTTACATTAATGAGAACAGTGTGTAACCAAGAAAATTACAGCCGCTTGAAATCATGGCTGTTTGCAGAGATGTTGTTTCGACATTTTCAATTAAAACGGCACGTACATATTAATCTGTTTGCGCCCCCGGAGGCGGCAATGCGTCCCACCTTGATGCCTCGAGGATGTTGTCGCGGCATTATGCGTTGACAAAACACGAAAATGTGTGCGGCGTAACAGTGTGCCAGAATATTAAACCATTCTAGGTGCTATGTGAGGACAAGAGCTAGCTGCCGGGCTTGTATGGAAACTGTGGAAACTCCACCTGTATATTTGAACGAAGACGGCTTAGTACCTTAGTACTAAAGCGTCGCTCTTGAAACATTGAACAAGTCGTGTGATTGGCGCAGTCGGGATGCGACGGCATTAGGAAATTTCAAAGGAAAATGCGGAGATGCTCCGAATGGAAAGAAAATTGGTGGATTGCGGTTGTGGAATTGCGATGCACATGCAATTGTAATGAAAATGCGGCGAATTCTGCCAAGATATTGATGTGTAATCTTGAGGAAAGAACTGTTTTATTGTTTGATGTGCAGTACAAGGATATTTAACTTTGGGACGAAGAGCTTTGCTTACTGCAAATGATTTATATTTAACGTTAAATTAAAAATAATTGGTGATACAAGAAATAGTTGCAAAGAATTCTGGAATATTTCTAAAAGGCCAGACATTTTGTAAATACAGTTGCCTATACCAAACAACTTTTGACAGCCATTATTAAATATATTATTTGTTATATGAAATTCTGGTTCCAATTGGACACAAATAATCTACCATTATACTAATTATATTTTCAACAAGCAATAAACGCAATTCCACCCTAAAATAGAAAACACCCGAGTGCAAACAAAACAAAAGTCTAAAATTAGTCAAATTTATACTTACATTGTCTATCTTGCATGGAAAATAAACACGTAAAACACCCCAGGCACAAAGGAGGAAGCACTCGCAATGTATCTTGCTAATAGAGAGCATGCTGTCAGTGGTGCTGGCCTCTTAATTTTTAAGTATAATTAGGCGTGCAAGTCTTCTTCCTGCTGCGCACTCGCCGCAGGCCCAAAATAAGCGAACGCTTTTTACATTTTTCAACCTAATTTATGATGCTCGCGAGATAATTTCTCAAAGGAGCTTCAACGTCGTGGAGTGGCGCACCGCGTAGTCGAGGGAAACAACAGGGGACGGCGACGCACGACGATGAGACGCCAGCCGGCGACTTTTTTCCGCATCCTCACACCACCGCCACCGCCATTAGCGCTGCTTCGTTGTCTATGCGCACAAATGAATAATGAAAACAAAAACTATTTTGTCTTAATTACCTTAAATGCTCGGACGGGGTAGTTGCAGCGTGGGCGTACAGGGCGCAAAATGAAAAATATGTTTGCGCTTAGTCTGCCGCCACTGCTGTCGGAGGATGCAACTTGTTTATCTTGTTAGTGCGCAGTTTACGAAAAACACTGGCGGATAAATATGCATGGTTTAGTTAGTGCTGGAACGTGACGGGGCGAATATAAAGCGGTAATGATTATTGATTGCAACATTCAGGAGTTAATTAACTTAATAAGACTCGCTTCAGAAATTTTTTTTTTATTATGTAAAGATCGTTAATTTGAAGTTGAGAATGCAAGTTTTAAGTGTGTCAAGTAGGTTCAGTCATGAGCTTTGTTTTTGTATGATAAACAGAGTAAAAAAGATTTATTGGCATACAATCTTTTTGGTTGTTGTTTGATTAGGTTTTAATGTTGATTTTACTATACTCTACTCACAATTCAGACCTATGTCTATTCAAAGTAAACAACAGAGAAATTTTTCATTGAATTAAATTTGTTTCCTGAATTTAATTGAGCCTTGATTCCTCATTTGTATATCAAAAAAAAAAAGAAAAAAACTTTACATCATTAAAAGTTTCGTTAAATTTGGTTACAAAAAGTCTGATGTTCATTGTATTATGATGAGTTTACTTACTGTATATTTAATGTTGGTAAAGTGCATATGAAAGTAATTGACATCCCGTTTGACTTTATTTATATTGACTTTAAATTCATTTCAATTGAACTCACTGTAACTTTTGTCTTATTATAGCGATGATCCAACCCACAGCGCCATCTATACTTAAGTCCAACGCGTCGCACAAATAAAAGAAAGAGACAGAAACTTATCCGTTGCTAGGCAACGCAACTTACTATGAAGAGGGTTGGGCTTCGACTGGAGAAGCCATCATTTTTTACAGTCAGTCAGTTCAAACAGTCACTGTCTATAATACGCGCGAATGGTCACAGTCCAACTGGTAGTGCAGTTCACTATACTTGTAGCATGAGCTACGCTGCACCAACCAGAGCACGCTGCGCGTTCTGAAGAAGGCAACAAGCCGAAAAAGGTTTTATAATCAAATTTCATCATTAAAATTTATGCGCTTTACAACGATGAATATCTTAATATTCCAAATAACCAGTTTTTTCTAATAAAATACAGGTGGTTCAGAAAGCAGCTTAACCTCAAAATTGAAATAAAACATGCATTAAATGAAACTCAAATCAAGTTTTATTAATACCACTCATTATTATTTTTTCGATTATTTAAGATTATCTTGATGCGACGATAAAATCAGTTTAATTTACAAACATATCCAACATAAATTATGTTAAGCTTTACTTTCACGACTTTCTTCGTTCGCAGCCATTTTATATTCATTGCTTGTTTGAGCAATAAACCTAAGTTCCTTAATCCTAATGAATAGTTAAGAGAACTAAAATTTATATGTGTCTATGAAAGAAAATGCATGTACAGTCCACACTAGTTTTCCAGTTGCATTGTTTTTCTCCTCTGCATTTCGGCGATTTTTGCCCATCCACGCGCCTGGTTTTTACCCCGTTTTACTTTCAACGCTCCTCCAAAATACGACGCCCACCGCCCCATTACTATTATATGAAAAACACAACAGTACTTCGAGCACGGGCGGTGGCAACGCTGGCGGCCGCTAAATAAAGCGGCAAAAAAAAGCACACAAGACAAGGAGGCAAAAGTGTAGCGCAAAAATAGCGAGTCGACGAAAGAATCCTTTTACGCTACATTACTTCTCAACAATAAACTAAGTAAAAATCAGCGCCGCCGGCGCGCAGATAAAATTGTCTCTAATCTAGCGCGTAATGTAATTTTTATTTCGCTGAAATTCCCTTCGTATTTCATCGCAACGCCGCGCAATAATTATATATACGAAAATTTATCTGTCAGACGCGGCGGTGGCGGCGGCGGCGGTGGCGGCGTGGGCGGCGGCGTGCTCTGAGCCGGCAATGTATGTCGAATGCGCCGGACTGGCCCGCAAAACGTAAAAGTACTACATTTATCATTTTTATTGTTTCGTTGCGCTGCGCAATAGAATGTTTCATTGTGTGCGAAATAGTGGACATTAATTAAATGATCAAATTGCCTGAATAAAATGTTTGCGCATTCAACGAAATTTATTCGCATATTATAAAAGCATAATTCGGATGGAAGCGCACAAGTGGAATAACAATCACGAGATGGATTATTATTTCGAAACGCTCTGTGCATATTCAAGCAAACGTTTCGGAATTAACAAGTCAAAAATGCTGCTGTGGCTTCAGGACATTAAGCCAACCAGGCAACCAGTCCATTACAGTGCTGAAACTCAGCTCAAATAGTTAAACCAGAGTACATAATGTCGGACGCACAATTCCAACGTTTTGCCACAACCTGCACAATGTTATGACAGTGTAAATTGATAACGTATGCGCCCAGCTTGACAGCGTCGCCAATGAGCCGATCCACGGCGTGGATGTTTTCCACATAATTCGTGCGTAATATGTAATAAACCCCATTTTACGCACGGGTTGCACGCGGCCGTTCTACTCGGTTGGGTGGCGCTTTAAGATAAATAAATCCACCACCGCGTGCAACATTTACTCTGGTTACGCGCCTCAGCCAGCACAAAATACAACACGAGATAGTTTATTGATTGTCATATCGAGACAATTAATGGCCCATTTGTTTTCGATTTTGAGGAGCATGGGAAAATGCTTGCGGATGTAAGAATTAAATTGAAAACAGTGAAAAACAACGAGCGCTTATAAATCAATGAATGCAATGATATATTAACGTGTAGTTTATGTTTCAATACATTTTATGCTAATTCAATTGGAATCATATATTATTAATTTTAAACAAAAATCAGCAAATTTCATTGAAATTTTCGACTTGGAAAGTAATTTGAAGTTTACCCGCTAGAGAGCACCACATTCTTGTAAAATTATTCAAAATAAAATTTAAAAATTTGAATTAAGACCCTAAAAAACGGTGGAAAGCAATATAGACTCGAATATAATACATCTCAATCAATTACTGCATTAACATTAAGACATTTTAAACAAAAATACCTCAGGGCCAACATCTTTATTGCATACGAACGAACTCGTAACAATGCCTAATCATTCCAAATTTGTATCATTTTATTGCTACCAATATATTAAATATCAAAAATATCCCTGAAAGAATTATTCACGTTGTGATCAATATAGAACTATAATATCAAACTATTTTTGCTCTTAAAATATTCATTAAAATAGTTCCCAATAACATCCTGCCCGTATTATCTATCTAATCAATTATCTTAATGTTAGTATACAATATATCTAGCTTCATTGTAACCAGCTTCATTAAATATGATGAATCTCGCCTTTGCAATGCTTACAACATGTCGCTTGCGTGGCCGGATGTTGTAAATACATCTGACCAGCCGTGATGTTCATCGCTGCGCCAACTAATGCATTACAAACTTCATCCGGCTTGCTAAATAATTTCACCGGATTCTTCAATATTTTCACGGCCATGTTTTCACCGGGCGTGTTCGTTGGCAATTTGAGCAAATCCTCATTCTCCTTCACATTTTGAATAAACGTATGAGCTAAATCATAAGTTAGCTCTAAATTATTCATTGATAAATCAATAATATTAGCCGTACGTAATGTCACTGGCGTCTTCTCCAAGTATTGAATATTTATTTGTTGAAGAAGGTTGTATGTTTGAAGGCTGTAGTTACGAACTTTTGTACGTTCATCTATTAGCATTTTCATATTTTCTTGCAGTTCAGAGATGCGGTTGGATAATGCTGATTTCCACCTTGCTAGTTCTTCTACCATAAGACTAGAAGCTAAGAACTTACTCCTCCATACCTCACATTGTCCACTCAACCATTCAGTTTGTTCCTGGTGTGATGTAAGATGATTTGCAGAATTCAGGAGTGCCCTTGCTAACTGCAACTTATCTTCCGTGAGATGTTGCACTCTACTTTCCAAATCTTCACCAACTGCAGCTACCAAAAGTGTTTTGAGTTCACTATTAACCTGAAACATATAATGATTATTAGTATTGGATTTTTGATAGAAATCCAACTTACTTTCGCTTGAAATTTAAGTTGGTTTTCTAAATGTGAATTTGTTTCCTTCAGATTTTTTATATCACTTTCATAAGCAAACTTTTCTTTTTCCCACTGTTTCAAAGGCATTACTTTGCTATTAGTACGATCTACATCAATTGCTTTTTTCAATTCACTTGTTCTAAATTCAGATATTTGATGAACCAAATCTTGAATGTCAATATTATTTTTTGTTTTCTGCAAATCCTGAACATGCATTAACTTCTTTCTTGGAATTATTGGCTCAACAGCACCTTTGAATGGTTCACAAGGTATAAACTTTGGTTCCTTTTTCTTCATTGTAAGGTATTTTGGATTCTTGCACTCTTTAGGGATAAACTTAGGCACTGTGACAATGATGGGACCTTTAGGAATGATGGGTTTTAATGATTTTTGATTCACATGAAGAGGTGAAATGTGAAGATTGCTACTGATTAGCTTTGATAATGTCATTAATGTGTTGTCCATTCCATCTCCCAGAGTACGAGTGGTAATATCCATGTTCATTTCTGCAAATTTATAAGAGCAAATTATACTATTGTGTAGAGTAGATGGAATATGTGTACTTACCATTTGACTTGGCTTCCATTGTAACAAAATAATAATGTTTGCAAATAAATAAAGTTATTAAATGAACAGCATTTATTGTGCAGTCGTTTGCTCTTAAATGTTAACACAAATATGGGAGAATATGGAACAATGCAAGTAATTCTTTGCCATTTTCCTTTTTAGTAAAACACGCATTAATGATTACATTACATATGGGTTTGTTGTGAAATAAGGAAAGTGGAAGGAGTAGAAGTTGATAATTCAAATAAATATAATCAAATAAATTATCTTAAATCTCTATCGTTTGTTAAAATCGACATTTTCAATTGAAATTTATTGTCTGAAGAAGGACAAAATCCTTTCTAGTTGTGTAGGGGTTGTAATTTTGCTATTTTTTATTTCATAACCTGAAAGTACTTGAAGATTCATAAACTACCTAACGAGAACAATCAACAATATCTTCGCGGAAATTACGGCTAGAAGAACTTGTTTAGTTAATAAGTGTAATAATCCCATAGCACCAAATAACGACGATGATTGCTTAAAACTCTGGATGCAGTTTTGTGAAAATAGTTACCTTGGAGTTATTTGCAACATTTTTAGCAATAAACTTACCAATTGTTTTATATGTAGTAAACAATTTGACGAAAAGTACAAAACAAGCTCAGGATTATACAGCAAAGCAATACCATCAATATGGATCAAGACCAAAATTCTGCAGTTTGCATTGGCCCCATTGAAACAGAAATACATTCGACCTTGGATACTTTAATTTGTGTTGATGTTGGAGAACAAGGAACTGATGCATATTCAGTTGTAGAATCAATATCAAGTGTACGTAGTGTAAATTCAATAATATGTTGTTATATTGTCCTCATAATAATTTCAAGTTTCCAATATTTAATAGAAAATCTCAATACATATGTGCTAACTGCATAGTTCAAGTAAATAATGTTTACAAATTTCAATAAAAATGCAACAAAACACAAGCAGAAGATAATTCCAATCATAATATACCAAAGAGTGGAAGAGAAAATTATTATTTTAGATGCAAATGGGCAACACAGGAATGTTTCATCAAGAAAACTTTAAAAAGTTTATACATGTGAAAATTGCAACACTGCATTTATCTGTAAGCCTCTTTTGGAAAGACATTTTAAAATAATTTATGGTATTTCAATACAAAACATTAAAGTAAAAATCGCAATGACACAACTACGCAAAATTTCAGTTTATTCAGTGAATATTGAACATCAGGATAAAGGAAAGCAAGGAGAAGAAATTCTAGGATTATCATTCAACAGGAAAACTATAGAACCTTTGAAGCCATATTAATGCAAAAACTATGATAAATATTTTTTTAAATGTTGTTTTGGGCTACTGAACTATTCTCTTACGAAATATTTTTGTTGGGATCAAGCATTGTTATGTGGACATGATTGTATTGTCTATTTGCAACCAAAGAAAGAACTGAGGGTATGGCGGTCTCTGCCATTTCATTGTCAGTGAGTTAAAAGTTCTTTACATTTCATCTTATTTAGTGAACTGATTTGTTTTAGATTCTGTTTGAATAAGTATACAATTACGGAAAGTCTGTAGATGCACATGGTTACCCATTCTGGATAAAAACCTTAACTGCTTTTGGGCACAAAAGATAACTGTGGATTAAGCAATTACAATTTAGTTTTATTTATTTGGCCCGCGCATTTGCGTGGTTGCGCAATAATCAGTAGAACCATGGAAAAGAAAGCAAGCATGACATTTCATATATAAATTAATGTACATCATCCTTACATAACAAATATAATATACTCTGATGTAATACCAGTGATTTCATTCAACTTAATAAATCTCTTATATAATTCACTGCACTCCAACATCAAATACCACATCATAATAGTAATATAACTACTTATATTATTAATAAACTTCAACAAATGAGCTGCAGGGAAGGCAAACCTACATAAAAACGGTGAGTGAAGTATACACCAAATGTGGTGGAACACTCAGTCACACAAGACCAGACACCTAATATTCAATCTCGTAGTACACATTGTAATTCTATTACTTAGAATACTGTTGAACTAGGGAAATCTTCAAAAGTGTAGACATCTGCTAAACTACGAAAATTTAGAATAGATTTTATCCATCTATTAAAAAGTGTTTACCTGGTGTCAAAATAGAGGCCATAGCTATCCGAGCGTTCTACCAACAGTAAAATACTATGACCCTTCTTGTCTTGTTTACAGACCTCAGATATCTCAGAAGGTTTAGTAGAACATCAATAATCTATGCAATTATAGCAATATAAGTTAATTTTTGCAAAAACTAATCAATCTATATCTAATTGACATGTCTATTTTCATAGAAACGAACTTAATTATTAAACAATGCAAAGTGCTATAATTTAGATGCGGTTCTCACTGCTCTTTTAATTTAATTTAAAGGTTATAAAATCGGACTAAGAAAGTCCGCTTTCGAAGACTTGCGAAAAGTTGCAAAGAGATTAAGGATCAAACACTACTATAATCAAGATGATCTGCAACAAGAAATCAACTAGCCTCGACTAATAAAGGTATGCTACGCATATACATAAAATTACATAAAATTCTATGGGCGCATGTAAATGGTAAACAGAAAACTGTAATTCTTAAAGTTATTTGAACCGGTATTATTATCCTCAATAATTCCAAAAAAATATTGGAAATTTAAAAAAAAGTTTCTTGTAAGATTAACACCAAGAAAGTATATTTTATAACAATGATTTAAATATATTATGCGCAAATTATCTAAATTATCTTCAATTAAATACAGTATCTAGTTAAAGTAGTTAAAATATTTAAGCAACATGTGTCGCTAGAGCAAGCAGCATTGATTTAAAATGGTGTATCTTCAGTTTACCTGAAGTCTTGTATGTTTACCATGTAATTCTTAAATTATTTTCGTACACGGTTGAGATGTTGAATAGGAAGACATATTCTTTTGTTTTATGTATCATAATCTTAATCGTATAAATAATAGAATTGCAATGAGGGAGTACGGCCGCATGCATAGGATGTCTGTAGCGTAACATATTCTGGGAATATTAAGTATTTAAACAATTAGAAAGTAGGACAAAAGCAAACCCAAAGTTTGTTTATTCTTGCATTTTTTTCAAAACAGGCTGCAGTAAATTACAGGTAATGATCAAACTCCTTATGGCAGAATTAATTTAATTCATGAGTTGCACCTTTATATTGCTTTATATTGTTCTAAAGGTTTAAATAATTAGAAAATAAGCTAAAATTAAATTCAAACTTTGCCAATTTTTGCATTTTTTTCAAAACATCCGATATAAAATTACAGTTTGTGTCTAAACTATTTATGCTAGAGTTAATTTGTTAACGTCAGTCAATAGTCCAAAAGTTGCGCTCGTTTATTTCTTAAAACATTTGTAAGTGAGTCTAAATCTGGCACAATCTTTGCCAATTTTTGCTTTTTTTAAAGGAACACGCGCCAAAAAAATGCAGTTTATGTCCAAACTAATAATGCTAGAGTTAATTTGTCAATATCAATCAATAGTCTAATAGTTGCACCTTCATTATATGTATTCTTTTGTTGTTCAAAACATTAAAAAGTGAGTTTAAATCTGGCACAAATTTTGCCAATTTTTGCATGTTTTTCACAACACGCGCTATAAAATTGCAGTTTATGTCTAAACTAATTATGCTAGAGTTAATTTGTCGACGTTTGTCTGTAGTCCAAAAGTTGCGCTTGCATTATATGTACTGTTTCATTGCTTAAAACATTAGCAAGTGAATCTAAATCAGGCACAAACTTGGGCAATTTTTGCATTTGGTTATTTACAGACTATGCAAACTAGTTATGTTAGAATTAATCTAAAGATGTTAGTCAATGATTTATGAGTTGCGCTTTTATTTTATGTAAACTTCAATTGTTTAAATAATTATTATTAGTCTGTCCAGAACACTCTATATTACGGTATAATTTAGATTTTGTGTAGCAATACACAAGTTAAACAGCTATTTCTTAACACTTACTTAAATTGTAACAAGGTACATTACGCTCTCCCTAGATTTCAATTTCTTAACTCGTTGCATTTGAATAGCGTAGTAAACAGAGCACTGTAATTTCTAAAAATGTTTAAACTTCTGTTATCTCCTAGTATTTTAAGTATTGGTGCAAAATTCTTTCACCATCTTTTCAACTTTTTTGGTATTAACATTCGGATCGTATATTCTGTGATCCTCAATTTTAAAGTGTCTCTAGTTAAAATAGAACTTGTTAATTTTTATATGTTGATATATATATATATCCAACTGAGTAATAATATTAATAATTCGCAGCCATAAAATGTTTTTCAATTCTATTTATATCTTACATATCTGGTTTAAACAATTGCATTGCAATGGGCGCGTAAATAGAATCTAAGTAGCGTTACAAATCTAGGTACTGGCAAAACCGCGGGCCTGTGGTTGGGAGTGGGTGGGTGCTATACGCTGTGTTTAGTTTTAGAGCGGACACGCGTTAGACAAGTCGACGATACGCGGGTTGTTATTGCGCAACCTTACATTTGGGTAGCAAATCACACATTCCAGACTGTAATGATACATTTGGGTAGCAAATCACACATTCCAGACTGTAATGATACATTTGGGTAGCGAATCACACATTCCAGACTGTGATGATACATTTGGGTAGCAAATCACACATTCCAGACTGTGATGATACATTTGGGTA
>JAODGC010000010.1:90055-170507 GCA_027574925.1 Ecitoglossa quadriceps
AACGGAAGAGGAAAGCAACGAAAGAAAACTACACAAACATAACTACAGAGAAATACCAGGAGGGTAAATTGGGGCATGGATTTGAATCAGCAATGGAAGAAAACGACAAAGAAGAGGAGGACAAAACTACAAACCAACAAAAATGGAAAACAGAAGAAACATGAAGAGGAACGAATGAAACAACGGTAGAGGAAAGCAACGAAAGAAAACTACACAAACATAACTGCAGAGAAATACCAGGAGGGTAAATTGGGGCATGGATTTGAATCAGCAAGAAAAGAAAACGACAAAGAAGAGGAGGACAAAACTACAAACCAACAAAAATGGAAAACATAAGAAATATGAAGAGGAACGAATGAAACAACGGTAGAGGAAAGCAACGAAAGAAAACTACACAAAGTTAACTACAGAGAAATACCAGGAAGGTTAATTGGGGCATGGGTTTGAATCAGCAATAGAAGAAAGCGAGAAGAAAGAGAATAAAACTACAAACCTATAAGAAAAGAAAACAGAAGAAACATGAAGAGGAACGAATGAAACAACGGAAGAGGAAAACAAGAAAAGAAAACTACACAAACTTAACTACAGAGAAATACCAGGAAGGTAAATTGGGGCATGGGTTTGAATCAGCAATAGAAGAAAATGACAAAGAAGAGGAGGACAAAACTACGAATCAACAAAAGTGGAAAACACAAGAAAAATGAAGAGGAACGAATGAAACAACGGAAGAGGAAAGCAACGAAAGAAAACTACACAAAGTTAACTACAGAGAAATACCAGGAAGGTTAATTGGGGCATGGGTTTGAATCAGCAATAGAAGAAAGCGAGAAGAAAGAGAATAAAACTACAAACCTATAAGAAAAGAAAACGGAGGGTGCAAAAATGTTGCACAATTGGATGAAGTATTCAAGAAAACAGCACATAAACTAGAAGGTGGAAAGGACCAGAGGAAAAAAAGTGGACGTACATGTCCAGGTTTATTTATATTTGCTAAGAGTGCACTCATAGGAATTTATAGTATTTTACAATATTCATTTATCCATGTTTTATTTTACAGCTAAAGAGTACCCGTCAAAGAAAATTTCGATCATTGCCCATATTAATTAGTGTTGATTGTTTATGTTAGCTTTTTATTTTTATGTTATTTTTTACCTCCTTCCTCGAATTTAGCTTGGAACCAAAGTGTCAATACAATGAGTGCGTCTGCATGATGTGTTGTTTTTCTGGCTAGGGCATATTGCAGGATACGTTTGCCATTCTATGATAATATTAGCCTAAATACGTCTACTCAGTATTTTTTTGTTTTGCGGATTGTGGTTGATCTTAGATTAATTGATAGAAGGATTTATTTTGGAATTAGCACGTTATATGCGCACAAATATGCTCACTTTAGTTGCGCAATTGCGAATTAGTTTTTAAGCGGTATTGCGCCATTGGAATAAGTGCACCAATTACGCCATTCGCCTTTAAATTGTTTATTTTATTATCTTCTAAGTATTGCGTTGCGCTTATTTAAGAATTAGTTTGTAAGCGGCATTGCGTCTTATAGAATAATAAATGCGTTGCGATTGCGGATTACTACTTTATAAGCTGCGCCAATTACGCCCATAGAACACGCAATACTTTAATTAAATGAAGAAATTGCGGTATTTACGCTAATAATGCGGAAAAATAAGCGCCTACTACGCTGGAATATTGCGGACTAGTTTTAAAATACGGCACAATTAGATTTAAGACTGCGCTACGCCTAATTGCGAATTAGTTTTTAAGCGGCATTGCGTCTTATAGAATAAGTGCGTTGCTATAGCAAATTAGTTTTAAAATGCGCCAATTACACTATTCGCCTTTAATTGCGGAATATGCGCATAGATATAAGTTCTATTGTCTTTTAGGTATTGCGTTGCGCTTAATTGCGGATTGGTTTTCAAGCGGAAAAAGTGGTGCATTTGCGACTATAGTGTTGCGCTGATGTAGGCTGACCGGCTTCCGTATCCTGCAATCTTCGTCCGCTATACCTTGTAAAAGCGATACATTTATTTCTCTTTTTATTATTTTTTTCTGGCCAGATTGTTTTGTGATTGTATAATTTGTATGTATCCATCAAACCAAATTAGAGCCTTTGCAGAAAATACCTGTCTCTTTTACCTATCCATGCCCCTCAGAGACAGACGCGTCCACGTCGCGAGGGGTGGGCGTCAATTTTACACCGTTATTTAACTTGCAACAAAAGTAAATTCAGTGTTAATTAAACTAGGTGTACAATTGATGGCTAAGTTCTGTCACACCCCAATATCTTGGTAACTAATAAGTATTATATTATTATTATTTATGTACAATAGGATGTATTTGCTTTAAAATATTGTATGCAAAGATTAATCGACTTCATATACTATTTCTAAAATGAACATTCCTGTTGAAATTATAATACCAAAAAACCACACAAACATTACACCACGAATATGTTCATATTGTAACTTGATAGGTTCTTTTAGTGCTTTCAAATAGTCATTACCCAAATATTCTAGTAAAACAGACATTTTGTTTTCGGAGCGGAAACAGTCCCATTCCCATTTGATCATTAAACCAGCATCTTTGCATCTTAAAATAAAATCATTTAAAAGTGGAATGTATAACATGTATAGTTCTCGTGACACTACTATCGTTGAATAAGATTTTATAAAGATGTAATTCATTGATTCCACGTAAATTAATATTTCTTCCTTTTCTGTATTCAATGCCGTTGTTACTATAATATAAAAACACACGATTACAACCAATATTTTCTTAGAACACCTAGCGTTCTTCAATTATCACTCACTCCCTGTTATAGTAATATACTCTGCGATAGCTTTCTGATCATAAGTCAGATTATTTCCTGGTGTTACATAGCGAGAAAAAGCTTTTGTCTCAGCTACCTAAAATCAAAACAAGGGTACAACTTGAGTATAATGGTAAAAACAGTAAAATACCGTGAATTCCTCTGGATCGTAAAAGTGTTTTGGGTCATTTATCCACTCTACAGCTAGATCTGACTCTGCTAGAGCGTCCATTGTTCGCAAATCATCCTTGAAGCTAACACTCATTAATGTACGAACAACACCAGATGCAAACAACGCTGAGTGCAATACAGTAACTACTTCTAATATTGCTATAAGAAATTGGGCTCTGAAATTCGAAGAAATATCTTCTCTTCGTAATGCTTGCATCATGAGAATAGCAAGTATTGCCATAAATTGTGGACGTTTCTTTGAAGGATCATAGTAATTTTCAATATGAAAGAATATTGCTACAATCAGGAAACAGGATATGAAGAGAACCAATAGACTTGGTTTCATTACACACAGGACTTTAAACCAGTCAACGTAAACTCTACAATGTTATAGAGTTTAGTATTTACATTTTAATTCGATGCATTATGAATTTCTTTATTATGTACTTACTTTCCTATGGGTACCAGAAAACTTAGATCCAGTGCTGATACTGGATATGTTGTTGGTAAAATCTGCTCTTGTCCAAAATATCCCATTAGAAATCGAGGTACAAGATCAGTACTCACATCAATTAGATCCAATTGTGGTGTTAAATTTAAAAACAATGCAAACTCGGTCAAGAGATTCAGCTCTGATCCTTTTCTTGTTGCTCCGACTATAAAAGGAACGAAATCTTTAGATGAAGCAATATTCAGCAAACCCCCAAATCGTTTCTTTCGTTTTACAGAATAAAATTCAGATATATCTTCAGTTTGAAATACTCGTCCAGTAATATTCCAAGTGTTCAACACTTCATGTTCTGTTAGTTGTAAATCTTTGAAAGCACTAATTATAATTTGATCTCCCATTACTTGAAGAAAAATACAATTTGCAACAAATGCTGGTTGTATTTTATTAATCTCCATATTTTCCAAATAGTAATCCGTAATGCTGTCATTTCCTAGGAAAATAATGCCCTTAAAAAAGTACTGATGATTTTCATGCATACATAGAATATATTTCTCATCAACAGGACTAAGCAGAATGTAATTACTGCACCCTTTTGTACACTTATCCGGATTGGCATATTGAAGCAAGTCATGAGCAAAAGTGGACATTAAAGGATAATAAATAGAGAGTGGATTGATTCCTGGTATTTGAATGCAAGGAGGACTATAAAAGTGCATGTTGGTTATGATATTTAGCATTAGATGCAATGAAGGAGCAAAATTTATTTGAGACAAATTGAAATTGTCTGCTAACATGGCCGACATTTCGAAACCTACTCGGCCTTAAATATTGCTTTAAAGAGTATAAATCAAGAATACATAATACTTTTGTTTGTGACACGGACAAATGACAATGATTTAAGTAATTGCGCTTATTCAGACTATTTACTTGGCACGCGTGACAATATTTATCAACGATTTTGCTGTTGCATATGCAGTAAACATTTTAACAATCTCTTAAGGTGAATTACTTAGAGTTTAATGTGTAGGGGCTATAAGAGTTCCTGTTTAAATAGATACGATTTCTTATTAGCAGTTTGTACAAAACTATATGAAGCACATTTTTTATTGGCACATCAGTAAATTCCAGTATAGCAAGTATTTTATTGTTTCAATCAATGAAATAAATATTAGGCCAATCACTTAAGTAATTGCTATTGCAAGTACCAGAGCATTAAAGATAAAAGAATCGGAGGGTAAACACATTAAAAGAAAGTTAAAAAATGTTGTAAACACATTTATAGCGGAAAGAGTTTTCCTACGACTCGATATTTGCAAGCACAATGAAATACTAGACGTATAGAATCACTGAGCTATTTTATTTCAAACCAGAAACAATCGATGGTCTGTGTTGATTGAAGGAAGTCTTACGATAAGCTAAGGTCTATTCGTCTAACTGGATTTTCCTGCCGCATTCACTATCCTACGACCAACCTTGCCTAATGCGCTAAAAAATACGAAAGCGTCCAACTGGAATTCAAATTAGACTACATTATTGCAATTGAATTATTGTAATATCTATATCTAAAGGGAATACTTACAGAAAATAAAATCATTCTAACACTTACATGTAAGAACTGTATTTCCTTGTTTTATGACATAGATGTACGAGATGAATTATAATTATACAAATTATACACATTAACATTCTCAATCAAGTACATAGCTTCATTATCAGCCCCACAGAGCATTTTATCTCTACTCAAATCAATACTCTTTACTGGCAAATGTAATTCAGGCATTAGCCTATATACTTCATGCTTACTTTGGTCATCTGTACAAAGGTACCAAAGTATATTACTGTTGATACTGGGCATGCTTGATTTGTCAACTCCAGCCCATTGGAAAACATCTCCACCGCCACAAGAGAAAAATTGATCGGGGCGATCAGGATGAAATGTTATCTCAGTGACTGCATCTCGATGTTGCCGCATTACGTTTAAAGGATGAGTGTGCTCTCTTAAATCCCAAACTGTTATAGAGCCATACTCATCACCAGCCATTACAATATGACGTTGCGTTGGATGGTAGGCTAAAGAAGAAGGAGTTACATTCCCTTCATTGGAGATTAAGAAGGCTTGTTCTGGTTTATTGGTATTGTTTCGAAGATCGAAGATTTTAAGACAACCATGACGATTAGCAGTAAGAAGTTGATTGTAACGAAGAAATTCGACGCATTCTATTGAACAACTTTCTGCTTTGTCTACAAAATAATCAATGATTAATAAAAAAGAAAATAAAACAAACATGACAATGAGTTGCCTATGGTTGCTGTAGGTGTTTTACTGTTGATTGATAAGAGATGAATCCTTCCATCTTCTCCAGCGGATGCAATATCACTATCATAAAGTGCAAATGATGTACATGCACTTTTGTAACCAAAATTACCCTTGTGAATACATTCCCAACACATTTCTTGGCACATATCAATTTCATATCCATCTTTTGTAGTTACTTTGAAGACATAAACATCTCCATTTGATGTGGAAAAGGCAAATACATCACTATTTATAAACTAAATACACATAATCAATATAACAATTTCTGCTCGCTATATGAACAAGTAACTTACTTTCATTTCCGTTATATCACATTCAAAGGAAACATTTCTTATATCAATTGGATTAATCTCTTCATCGTCGTCATAGTCTAGTTCTTGTTGCATAAATCTTGGACGAATTTCACACAAACGGATGTTGTTTTCATAGTTATCCCAACTTGCAGTTAGAAAATTATTGGGTTCATTTAAAGTGGATGGTCTCCACCTGATTTTTGAAATTTTCTCGGAGACGTAAGTACAATGAATGTTTCCGTTCATTCTATAACGATTTTGAGTCTTTCTCTATGTGATAATATAAATGTTAATAAAATGTAAGAACCTGGGGAGCCGCTGTACAAGAAAACAATGTAAAGTTGTCACTTTTAACCTAACTCCTCAAATACAATCATGCCGCGCATTTTAAGAAATCAAATTATCAGGACAGTATTTAAATTAAAATCAGCAAACATAAGGCATCAATCTATATTAAATCAGAAGACTATTTTACATTCTCACTACTCCCAATGCTAATTTTCGGCTTTCTTTTTCTCTAAATGTTCCCCTTTTTGTTGACTGTTGGCTTGCTGCTCCTTGAAGATCTCAAGAAGTTTCTCAGTTGCACTTTTAGGAACAATGGCAGGTCCTTTCAGTTCCTCACTGGGATAATCAACCAAATTCAATGCAGGATTCCTGAATGTATATGGTGTCCAAGGTCCTTGAATAGAAGGGCGTTCTGTGTGCCACATTTTCCTAAATCTGCAGTTTTCATGATTTCCAGACTGAGTTTTCAGTAAATTTAACCATTTTACAATAACATCCCTTTCTAGATTTCTGCAATTAACATGTTGCTTATCACCATTTACTAGAAATGACATAAATTCAAATCAAAAACAAAATCTTTGTTAAAACTGTGAATTACTTACAATATTCAGCAACTATAACTGGTCCTCGATGTCTCCTAGGTTTGAGATACACTACAGTTCCAGGGTTTTCTTGGGCATAATTGATGAGTTCAGACTCAATAAATTCCCTTAAATAGTAAATTAACGAATTAATATTACTAGTAATATGAGCAAGGATAATATTACCGCATTCCACGACTGGCACCATGATTCTGGCAGAATTTGAGAGTCACTCTTTGGAGTTGGCCAACATATCGACCCACACCATTCTGTAAAGGTGCATTAACAAACGTCGATTTTATAAACAAATGACTGTTGGACATTATAAGAGTATAGTGTTTGCAGAAAACACTTAATTAGTTGAGCGTTCAACTTATTCTCACTAATTGCTTATGTTTATCTGAATGCAGCTTAAACTGGCATAAACACAAAAACATTCATTCAGAGGTTATCCTGTTACTTTTCGTGTTCCGAATGTTGTCCGTAAGGTGCTGCCTCCTAGAATAGGTATTTTCAAATAAAATAAAAATTGTTAAATAAACTCGCATACAAGTTACGAAGCTGTTTTTTTTTTTTTTTTCATTACTAACGTTGTCAACAAACGTGTAACTCATTAAATTAATTACAAACTGCATAATTGAGTTATATTAGAAAGTAATGCCTCTATATCGATCTTCATGTGTTTCGAATGTTTGTATTCAATGCATTCTTTACATTCGTTGTTTTTCCTTCGCTTTTTACCTTCAGCATAGTTCAGATCTGTTGAATAATAAAATAAACCCTGGCTTATAGTTGTCCTTGGTTGTATTGCGTCAAGTTGCGTTATTAATTAATGCAACCATATTCAGTTTTGCATATAATTAGGAACAAGCCATCCGCTTAAATGCGGGGGTGCTGGAATAAATAATTATGTGACAAGAACAAATAGTCGACTTAATTAACTAAAGCTACGAAACAACATAAGTGCTGGTTCTATAAACATAGTAAACCCCAACTCATTGTACTGTACATATTTGTTATTCATTTGCGTTTGATATCAGAATGGGCTTAATTATAAATTCATATAGTTTTGATGTTAAGGTAAAAAAAAGAACCTCCATCTACATATCAATCATATATACGAAGAAAAATGTCCTAATGGATAATTAATTAAAAGCATCATTTTACTTCTAAATATTTTCAGTTATCTAAGGTTTACAAGCCAATAAATTATGAAACGGCCACGTTTTATAATAATTTCTTCATCCTATTCGATACTATAATCAAATATCATTCTAATTTGTATAATTGAAATCCATAGCGTATTTTGTGTCTAGCAAATCGCAGAAATTCATCCTCGTAATCCACCTGTTTATTATTAATGGAAATTATTGATTTTAATTTTGTGGAACACACGCTTCTAATGTGGTGAGCATCCTCGCGGTTACCAAGTAACCAAATCGACGCCGTGTTTCAATAATTGATAATGCAAACTCGTGTACCATGCCAGCTTCGATCTATTGATCTATGGTGCGTAATACCACAGTAGACAAACAGTGCAAACATTTCGAATACGTAAAGAAATGAGGCGATGGTAATTATTTATGTTTACCTTCATCTAGATCAATTATTATTTAATATGCTCTATTATTAAGTATTTTGGGATGATTGGTACAAATAGCACCATATGCTATTCACTATTTAATAATAAATTTGATATCTAGGGGGTTGCATGTTTCAGACATATTTGATTTGTCCTGTGTTTTTTTTTTTTTTTTCATTTTAGAAAAACAAATCATGTTGATGCCAGAGTGTACAGAATTCAGTCGAATCCACTTCTTTAAAACATTGCAAAATTTATAAGCACCAATAACACGTAACATTGTTAAGCTCCCTTCTTGTGACATATAAACTTTACGTTTCCACTTTTCCAACATCACTTGTAATTGCTGCCAGTTGGTTTTTCATTGATTCGTAAATAAATGATGCGCTTCTTACGCTCGCGGTGTTTACACTAAACTCTCTTCCGTTTGTTACCATCCACCTCCGCTGAATTCTCTCCGATGAGTAAATATTTCATGTGGAAAGTAACTCCCACTTTGAGCCTGCTATGAAATAGAGACTCTGACAAAGACAATGGCCAGAGTGCGAACAAGCCGAGGTGGTCCGGTATCAGGCGTATATCCATGTTTGCCTCTCACAGGTCATCTGACACCTTTCGCCCTGCTGTTGCTGCTGCCGGATGGAAAAGTTCGGGGCGTGCTGGTGTGGCCCAAGGGGTGGCGGTGACCCGGCGCCCTGGTGCTCTGAAGTCCACACTTAATGTAAATTATTAATTCGTATCGACCGCAGGACTGCCCACCGCCCGCCGCGTTCATACTATATTAAGAAAGAGACCAAGAGGAGTGGAGGCCAGCAAAGAGTGGATACCGGGGAGCAATTTTCTATATATCGGCGAAAAATTTAAAGCCATAGATACATTGAAAATCTAAATGCAATGTGATTTGAAGGATACCTTTTGATAATTTACAGGATTTATATTGATGGAATGATTTTTGCTGAAACTCTTGGCACTTTGGCGATTTGAAAGAGGTCAGAAGGAAGTATGTTGAATATTGAATTTGCTGCCATCACAGAGTTTGCTGCGGAGCAGAACTCGTCCGTGGCCGGTCGACCGGAGGGTTTTCGTAATTTATCGGCACGATACAGAGTCAGGCCAAAAAGCACACCATATTCGTTGCTTAGAGTAGTAGAGCCTAAATTGTTACAATCAAACCACTACAACTGTTTCGATTGTTCGAGTGCATCTAAACCTCTACAATTTTACATTATTTTAATCTGCGCCCTCTGCCTGCCTCCCTTCTTAGAACAATTCTTTAGTTCTAAACTGCCACTTTCAAATCCTCCAAGTCTGCCAAATGTTGTATGTTTTGTTGGGAATTAGCTAGCTCAGTGACGTCTCCAAGACAATTCCAGCACAGTGTCTATCATTTCCGGTTACAATCATCGTCCACCGCCTTGATGTATTTAAGAACGAAGATAAAATGCATCTCATGGTATTAGTCGCTTATAATTCAATGACTAGAAAAAAGGCTCCACTTTTTTCTAGTGGCAACGTGAAATATTAAAATAAATCGATTGTTTTGCATTATTAAAGTGGGTAGGGTGTATTTTCGAGGCAGGTAATTGACTGTTGTGGATAAGAAATCCTTAACTAGCTTAACTAGCAGATTTATATTTTTATGGCATATCCTTGAAATAAATAATTACAAGATTATGATCGCCCATATTAATTACACTACGTTGTATTAAATGTTATATCGTCAAATTATATGGATTAAGCCTGGGTTGTGCTAAATAATGTATTACATACAAAGATCGTAAATTATTTTCTGAACTATATAGGCATTAATTAAGCAGCCAGTAGTTAGTTGGCGTATTTTCTATAGATTACCCTTTTGTTATTTTAAATAACATTGTGGGCTTGTTTTTTGCAAGTATAGCCACTTTTCCCAGGTGAACACCATGCTACTTTCTATTGGAAAATTCGCAGATAAAAGCAAAAAGATATATGACCAAGGAGTGGTCACCGTGGTGACTGCAGCGCCCACTACTATGGCAGGCGCGGCGCACTACTTGGCCATTTCCCTTCATATCCCTAGGCTTGCACATTTGCTTGCTGCAGACAAGAACATTTTAACGCATGTTACGTGGCCGTTGCGTGCTATTGATACATTTAATGATTCGTCAAATATTTTTTGTCCCCGTGAGATGCACGGTCTAATCAAACGAAACATCCGAACCCTTAAATCCTCGAGGAATTTTAAGGCCGGAAATCTTTTTATTGTGATGGAGATGTAATTTTCTACGGTAATGGCAATTTCTTGTGATTGTGGGAATGCTTATTGCGTGCTTGCAAAATAGGAAAAGTTGAAGGGAAAATCAATATTGTGATTTGTGTGCCCAGATGGCGACACTTATTACGTGTCGGAAACCTGGAATAATTGCCTTTTGCCCATTAAAACTATCAAGCATTTTATCGTTTTTGCGCCGGGAGTCAAACACCTGAGTTACTCCGAGTGCGCGTTGCGCGTTAAAAGCGCAGATTCAAAGAGGAAATTGAAAAGGAAAAAGAAAACAATCCCAATAGTGGCGCAAAGTACAGAAGTGAACGCAAACTATTTTATATGCTGCTCGGTATTTTTTCTACTATTTTTTGCACGAGTTTTAGGATCGATAAAGTGGTCGCTAATCGTTGCTCGTCACGCACCTACAAGTTGCAATTGTAATAGCTCCACGCACACTACATAATATTACATACACCCTTCGGCCATACGTCGGATCCAAACAGTACACGAAGAAGGACAATGGATCAAACACTTTGCGAATGGGATCAATAAAAAATCAGCAAGTTGTAATGGTTTAATAAGTCCTAGTGCGACACTCTTTCGCGAACCTCTCCAATATTTCATTTAATTAAAATTTCTCTTTAATTACGACTTTCTGTAGAGCGCTTCCCAGGTGCTAATGCAATACATTCATGTTAAACGACGTAATGAAATTACAATGTCCGGAAGGCGCGCACCGTGCATGCCCGACTTCACAAAGGAGTGTGCCAGCCGAGTATAATGGCAGATAAAAAAACGGGCGCAAGACGCGATGGAATTCTACTTTTGTTGGGTTGCTAGATTCGACAAATATGCGTAACTTGCAGTCTGTGCAGGCACCTACGGCAGGTCTGCGCAGCTGGTGAAATGTGGAGTAGTTGGTGCAGGCGACAAAAGCAGTCTGGGAAGTGCGGATGGTTCGCGTCGCATAATTCTTACAAATTGCTTCGTGAAGGCACGAATCATGAGCGAGGTGATTGCGTAACTCTAAAAAGTGACTTTTATAATGCGTTAGTCATGAGAACAGCTGTGGTAATCAAGAATGGCTGCGATTATGAAGAAAAACTATAGTAAATCATGCGTTGAGAGGAAGGATAAAGTGTTTGAATGGCATTTGCTGGTGTTCCATCACTTTGTGGACGTTAGGGTGAGGAGGTGAGCGCTTTCTACAAGGACAAATTAAACCATATTTTAATTGGTCGAAAGGTAGGCGAGGATCGAATGTATCCAGGGAATACAAACCAGCTCTGTCTTAACAGAACCTACAAAATTGTATCTCGACATTCTCGATAATAGAAAAAATCTTTGTTGCACTGCAAAAGGTACATCATTTGTTTTGCATTATTTTGCTGCTTTTGAAGGATATAAGTTAATCTTTATTAGTAATCATTATCATTAGTAATTTATGTGCAAACTATGTTATTGCAAATTCTTACGATTTAATTTCCATATGCAATAAACTGGTACCTTATTGAAAGCTCACTGGGATACAGGTATGTGCCCTGTAAATGCAAGTGTACCGCTTGACTAATCTGAATATTTATGGTGCATTTTGATTATGGTTTCTTGTTGCGTGCGATTGGGACCGGAAGTGGTTGCCGTGTTTGCAGCCCGCACGGCCAATGAGTGCAAGAACTATTAATTAAATTAATTGAAAGTAGCGCCAGCATGGCGCCTCGCTCGACAGTTACTTTAGTTGGTGGTGTATATGGAATTATGAGAAGCAATTTGGTTAATCACAATTGTAATCAATTGTAAATACTGAGAGCGTAAGGTAACAAGTCAAGGGAAGTGAAGAAGATGAAATTAGGTTAGATTGCTGGATGCTGTATGCGCTTGCGATGTGTCGGCGCCAGTCAGTCTGAGACCTACTGCTAGACGAAGGTAGCAGTGCCTGTGTCTCTACCGCCGCCGCCGCCAAACAATCGCTACACGGCGTAGCCTATTTAAAGAGCGCGCATGTGGGTTGACTGCGTGGTGGTGGAGCAGGGCGCCAGGTAGCGATAAAATAGCGGCGCCGGGTGCGCGCGCGCCCCACCCCAGCCCCACGCAAACACACGGCAGGTGTGCTGCTGCCGCCAGCCGGCCGGCGAAGATATCGGCCGATTGCAGGGTAGCGTCCGTGTAGGTAGGCACCGCGGCGCGCACCTGCATAGCGCCGCCGTCTTGCGTCTCGCTCTGGCACGCGCCGCTGACGTTGGCGTGCACGCTCGCAAGCAAGTGGGGGCAGCGCAGACGAGCGCCGCTCCACGCTCGCTCTATCTCTTCAGTCGAGCTGCGACCGTCACGTCGTACGGGTCCCAACTTGGCCGTTCGCCGTTCCGCATATTCTCCGAAAGTCAATAAAATAATTCGCCGCGCGCGCCCCGCAATAACACACGCATCCGAACATCGAGCGCCTCAGTCACCACCAGCCGCTCCGCTCTGCACGTTCACAACACCAACCACCCTGCCGCGCGCAGGTGTTTCATCAACGCCACAATCTTTTGGTTATAATAATTCCGCACAAGCGCGCCGCGAGGCCTGACTGATAACGCGTGCCGCGTGCTTATCAGTGCAGCGCACGATTGGCTCCGTCGCCGAGTGTGCCCAGTGTCGTCCTGCGCCTACCGCAGGAACTGCCGCAGCAGCAGCAGCGTGAAGGAGGCGTGCGAGGAGCAGCGTCAGCGGAGGGCGGCCGATGTACGTGCGTTGTACACCCAGTTGCAGACAGCGGTCAACTCTACGAGGTTGATCTTGTCGCAAACGTAAACACCGTGGAGACCGTCTTCAGTTCCACCGCCGGCGCCGCCACGAAGAGAGGCCGGCATCCGCTGGTTGGCAATCTGTCCCCGCCGACCGCCGCCACGCCGCCGTCGCTCAAGAGGCCGCGTCACGACCACGCCGTCGAGTCGTCGTCCTCTGCCGCGCACGCCGCCGCCAACGCCGTCGCCGGCAGTCCAGTGATCGCGGCCGCCGCTGCGTCGCCCACCAACGAACTGGATATTATGGAAGCACCGCTCACGCTCAGTCAGAGCATGGACTCAGTGAATACTGCCACCGGCGAGGAAGAGGTAAGCGAGGGGACAAGTTGATTGAAAACAAAGACCCAATTCGAATTCACCTTAAACAAGGTGGAAACAAGCAAACGTAATGAAAAACGCGTGCGAAATGAAAACCAGAAATCCGATTGAACGCGATTGACTACACGGCGTGGGAGCAATTATTAGGTTTCGTAATCGCCGCCGATATCGCAATAATGCGCGGCGGAAAATTGCTTCCAACGATCGCCTATTACGACTACTTGTTTACGATTCCAAATCAACGCAATCACGTCGCGCACGACGGAAAATGCACGTTTTTCTCTCGCAGGCATCCATAAGTCAGCTTAAGTTGCAAAACTGCATCATTAAAACCGACATCATAATTATCACTCTCCACACAGGAAAAAATTACTCAAACTAAAACACCTGGCACGCCATTATTTATACCTTCTATCTGGTCTGTCGCTGACGTCTCATAACTTCCTGTCTTTCATTCTTCTTGCGCAGTGTCGAATCGTGTGACAAAATACTTGTGTTTCGGGCGTCCCACCGATGGTACCAAAGCCACACGCGTGTATTATTCCGAATAAGCACGCACACTTGTTGTGTAGTCGAGTAATCCACGCGTATTGTGTTGGAAGGAAGCACGGCAAGTGCTCAAGAATCGTAGGAACAAAGGAAGAACGCGCGAACGCGTCGCGGCCAGTAAAAACGCTGAAGAAACCGTAATAGACTTCCTGTTTGAGACGCGGTGTGCCTTCGTGCAAGCAGCTCAGCCATCCGTCGAGCGAGCGCCATGAATGAATGAAAATGATGCATCGTTTGGAATAGAAAGAAAAAGGTTTGAATTTATTTTTATTTGAATATCAGATAAGAACGCGCACATTGTTATGGGAATTCTTTCCTTCTTCTTCATTTGTTTTGCTCTTGGTAAAACGAATGCAATTAATTCATGGAACTAAACTGAGAATAATAAATGGCAGTGCATTACATTTGAGGATTGTTAGTTATTGAAGGCCGCTAATTACGCCCCATACTAAATTCGCCTAATTGTATCTGTCGCGCTATTATCCTCACACAATGCGCATGCACGGCAGCAACTTAACATAAACCCAACATTATGTATAATGAGCTCAGTTTTTTTCGTGCAACATCTATAAAACAATAAAGGCTCGTATTGTTCGCACTTCGATGCCGGTGGCGCATTATGTCACACTGGTCACCAGCGCAACACAAACGACGAGAACTAACTATACGTGGTACCATGCACATCAAATACAGCAGTAGCAGCAATTACTTCAGGCTGGTGCAAATGCGTGATGAAAATGTGACAGAAATAATAATGCTGCGATAAAGCAGCATTGTTTGTATCGCGGTGCGCGTAGTCGAACATGCACGAAAAATAGCGGAACCATTTGTCCCCAAGTCTAGTCGAGTGTATTACCTCACCAGTTGTCGACAAATAGCGGTGGCACACCAACGTTTTCAGTTCACCTGTTTCTCGCTCACCTGCAATTGTTCCCTTTTTGTTTCACCACATAGTTTGGCTTAGCTGTCGCTCTATTTCTAATAAATTGAATCGTCGCTTAGGAACATGAAATTATTTATAACGAAGCAAGAATTACATGTTTTTCATGCATCAGTTATGGGGGCAAATATAATTTGATTTGACAATGGGGGCACAAAAGAATGTGGCGTAGTACAATTAGGATAACTTGGAAATATGATGTGCATTTCAAACATTTGCTAAAAACTGCATTTACTGCAACATTTAGTTTCGATTTATATTTTTATACCCAGAGGGCGCTTAGTAATTCTTGTCTAAGTTTTTATTTACAATGCCCACCCAAAGAGGGTGCCTAAATCGCAGCTTCGAAATCAACCAAGAAAATCACACTCAACGCACAAGTTTGAATTCCCATCTCAACACAAATTGATATCTTTTATAATTTATGCTTAGCATTATCTATCTATTATCCAATCAACGATTCAAATACAATCATTAATGTCAAGTTTGCCTTTACATCGCCTTGACTTGTTTACGAATTTTTTCGAAACGATCACTCTCGCCTATTGTTCAAAACTAAAACTTATGCAACCAACAATTTTAATGTTGCCATTGTTTATGTATTGCAACAATAGAATTGCAATCTAGGTAAACATGAAAATTACGTTTCTATTGACTTTTCTGCGATCATATGCATCAATTCTCTAAAATGTTAAAATCAATGCACAATTTATAAAGGGTTATAGGAGGAAGTCAGCTACACATTATTTCTATAACTTTAATAATACGATGATTTCATATGGCACATTGTTCATGGCACCCATTGGCAAATACACCTATGTGCAGACGTGCGTGCAATACTTTCATTTCGTGCACCTCATGGTCGAAACTGCTGAAAGGAGCATTGCCAACAAAAAAAAAACGTGCGTGTTGTCTTCATCTTGATGCTCGCTTCGCTGGGTTTGGGACCCTACTGTGTCCTAGTGTATTTGAGCATTTCGTGTATTCATGGGTTGTAATAATATAGCTTATCAGTAGTCGTTGGAAATCGTGACCGTTTGTCGGCAATACGGAGCGCTGTAATTTAAAACCTCACCATGCCAACCAAACGAATAATGCATTTAGTAGCACTAGGTTTGTTTGTATTGGATTGGACTCTGTTAAATTTTAAATATGATTAATACGTTATGATATAGCGGTAAACAACACGCTGAGCTCGACTTGAAGGTAATTTTTATTTGTCCTTTGTCTAAGCTGTCATTTGGTGATGTTGCTTCTATCTTTATTACATTTCCCATTACATATTAAAGCATGTGGGCCATGTTGTGCCCTGATGCATTATCCGCCAAGAGCTGACATTAAAAAAATGCCTCGTGTGCGCACAGTATTGGCGTGGTGGCCGGTTTTTCTTGGGTGTAACTCTAGGAGTCGTGGCGCTCATAATTTATGGATGTGCGCCTGTGCGCACCTGTACATGGCGCTGCTACCTATACACACAAAGCTAGACACAGCTTATATCGTTATATCGGCCCGTACAAGCGAGGGTGGATCTCACCGTCGGATCGGTTTTATTGAGTAACACCCGCTCGAACTTGGGAAACATACAGAACATCAATATTGTCATGTCGCGTAGGTAAGCCCCACCATTGCACACATTCAACATGCAACACAGCAAAAAATAAAATGCGTGCATAAATGTGTCGTGAAACATTAAAAAGCACAGAATTATATTGTCGTTAACCTACTAAATCACCAGCGCTGCCGGTTTACACGTGAGCATCACTCAACACTCATCAGCGCGCTAAAATTGACTGCGACTACTTATTTTGTGACGAGACGAATTTAATATGCAACATTATCGTCTGGTGGTTAATCTGATCATAGAGCGAATTAAAGTTGTATTATAGCCGGGTAATTCATGGAAAGCTAAGCGAAGGTAGTAGTGTTGGGAATCACCTCGACCATTGTCATGGCAATCGGCGATGTATACACCCGCGACGGGGGTGGCGCAGTTGACGCACGCTGCCGCCGGCACCTATCTCGGCAGTCGGTTTTTTTTTGCGCACGTTACGAAATTAAAGTTCATTCCGTTTTGTACGCCCTGCTGGCATGGCGTAGACGCTTTTGTTACGTCATAATCAACCGTGCGTCCGTAATTCAGGAATCGTAGGAATGTCGGGGATATGTTATTAATGCGAAGCGAGCATGTTGATTTTGATTTACCTCTGTGAGTAGCCTATTGCATTCGCAGGGCTTCTGGTAACACCTTGTTATTAATGACATAGTTGGGCGGTAGAAGTTGTTTTTTATTGCTGGGAGAAAGGAAAGTTGGAATTTACAGAAGAAAATTAAAATTACCCAGTACTGAATTAGTGAGGAATAGTTGGGAAATTCCATTGCAAAGGTGGATAAGAAAGCGTGGTGTAAATTTGCAATGATGATTTTCGTGATGATTCCAATGCACATGGCAGAAATCAGCGGAAGCACATGCTATGTAATTGCTGTAATGAAATTGTTTGCCACGTGGATGTAGTGGATTTAATGCTAAAATTGTACGAATTTTTGAATCGAGTACAAATTTAAGTAATTTGTAAATGTTTTCTAACCTGAATATGCTTCTTTGCGTTCATTTGAAATTTTAGTGTTTAGTTGTTCTCTTTAGCGATGATTATGGTTAACTAGAGCGTTTAGTTGGTTAAAGGCAACATTTAGCGCACCTTTGTGCACGTTGTACTCCTTTTTTCTAACTTTAGATGGCTTTGTCCCCTTCGTTACAATTGCAATTGTTGCTTGGAAAAGCAACAATTCGCTTTCGGATCGCACTCGGTCTCGCTTCGTTCACTCCAAATGACTATGAATTTTCTGCTCACAGTTAATACTTAACTTTTCGTTCTGCTTCCTTTCAAACGCCAATGATGGCTGCAGAACTTAGAGAATTCGATTCGATGAACTAACTAAATGCATCGATACTGTAATTCCAAGTCATTATTATTGAAAATTAAGTAAAACAGAACACGAATAGAGAAATTACTTGGTACACATTGCGAACGCATTCCTAAACACTAGTTTTCCCATCTACTGTACCTACGCATATGTGTCCTGTATATCATGCCAGCAACCACCAGTATTAGGTGCACAAGTTACTGCTGTTAGTTACTGTTTGCTGCTAACACTATGTGTATGCACAATAGACCAGACTAGATTGATGGATGGATTTTCTGGCCAGTAGTCGGTATTTCCTTCACACCAACGTCCATCTACTTCTTCCTCAACTTGTTGTTCGTTTTTGGTTCCTCACTATCTGTCTATCTGATGTATTTGTAGCTCTGTACGGTACCGCAGTGGAACAAGATGTTGGTTGGTTAGTTGTTGGAAGTCGGTAGTCATGCCGCGAGTAACGACGTAACGAATTGATGCTAGCGCCGCGTGGACTGCAAGACTCGGGCGTGTAACGGGTAAGTAGCAAAAACGAGAACGAATCCGTCTTGCAGCAGCAGGCAAAAAACGCGAGTAAAACATAGAAACCACGGCTAGAACCTTGTACGGAACGAATTGCTTTCAGCTTGTTGGGCGCGGAATTTGGAGAAGTAAATTCATTGGGCATGTGATGAACATTACAATTCTTGTTGGATACGGTGGAGCGTGATCTTTCATTTAGGCCATTCGTACTGAAAATTACTTACTAGATTTTGGGAATTGCTTTGTTACGCATGTTTTAAATTCACATTCACAATTCATCCGAAGCAATAGATGTAGATAATGAATAGGTCCGAAACTGGAATAGATAATTCAATTTTCATTTCGTATTTGTAACTTGCTGTACTTGTCGTGCCAAACATGTTGCGAATTTCTTGCATATTTCAATTCACAGTAACACGTCGTTTATTGTTTCTTGATAAGCTTGGCTCAAGGTTGAAGGTAGAATATTTAGTGGGGGTGGAGTGCGTTGACGGTGTGGGAACGCCTAGGACGCAATTCGATCAATTCTGCTTGCTGTTATTTAATTTCGGGCTAATAAGTGACCTTTCTTTAATTGTCCTCTTTCTCATTGTATCAAATATTATTCCATTTATCTTCGATCAAACTTAGCACGTTAGCTACAATTTCAAATTTAGATTGAATCAAAAAGTAAACTTCCTCTTACACCACACAGCATGTCTATAATTCGCTGCGGAAATTATAATTAGATGATGTGTTTAGTACTTGAATTGACTGAGATTATATCCTGAGCATGCAGTAGAGGTAGGTTACAGCTGAGACGGGAAGCAAGTCAAAACAGGTGCAACCTGCGTTGTGTACTGCTGAATTACAGAGTCGTTCACTGAGTGATCATCGAGGGCACGCGTGCAATCTAATTGGAATGGAATGAAAAGAAGCTATAAGCAATTTAAATCACTCCTAAAAAAATAGTAACACTCCACTAAATGAATAAAGCGAACAATTAAAAAAAAAATAGCATACATTTAAACACGGCCATTTAGTTGATTAATTTTTGCACATTGTATCAATATTTACCATTTCTCTCGCTATGCTGCTAACCATAAATTGCATTTATTTAACAAATCGCTGTGACAATATGCAGGCCACATTAAAATTGATTTCGCATCGCCACAGCCAAACCGACCTGTAATTAATATATACTTTCATGTGCATGTGCAGAGATTGTACATTGTGGTACATGTCGCCGGTGTAGAGAGCGCCGGCCCACATATTTTATTTATCGTTGCCATTAGGCCGCGCTCACCTGAGAACCCGCACGTCGGACGCATTATCGCGTTGCCAGTGGCGACAATAACGTAAACATTACCGTCCTCAAATTGCAATGGTGGCGCTGGCTGGCGACCTATACTTCTCATAGAGAGACCTGCCATATTTGTGTGGCAGATAGACAGACAGGTATGATTGGTACACATATGTTTGTGAGCATCCCGTGTCTATTTATTGATTTACTCGACGGAAACATACATTGCGTGTTTATAATTCATGTGGCATTGTTGATAATGTTGCTGCAATCATTTCGGTTTAATGGTGGACCCATGTAACTATTATTTATGATGATGCTGACTGGATGTTATTATAGGGTAGGTATTCATGAATGTTTTTAAATGGTGTGGCGGGCCAGAGTGAATTATGTGCTTGGGAGGGGTGTGGGAATTGTTTAAAAATTATTTAATGCTATGATAGGAATTTGCTGACGAAGAAATTTTAATACTTTTGTTGGTAATACAAAATCAGTGAGATTTTCTTTGGCTGAGTACCATGAAGAGTAATCAGTGTCGGGAATTATATTTGTATAATTCTTATTAAGTATTATAATTGGAAGATCTAAAGGAATAGTAAATTCCTACAACTTTGCTTTGAAACTTCCACAAACTTCAACCTCCTGGACAGTACCCACATCGTTTCCTCTCCGTAGTGATTTACAAAGTGATATTTTTTTAATTCCTTCCCTCCTGAGGAACTGCATTTTCTTCAATAATTAACTCATGTCATTTCATTTGTCCCTATTTTCCATTATTTGCACTGCATTAGTCTATTTTACTCAATCGAAATACAGATGTCTGAATAATTTAATCGCCCTCATGGACCAACAACACACTCACCCTCACCCTTTACCGCCCGCCGTTTGTGTCCTGGCAGGTTGCTGCCGTCTTCAGTGGATAAATGCTTTGTGTTGATGACAATAAGCCCGTGCGTGGCGGCGGCCTTCGATTGGTCGTAGGAAATCGTAGGTTGGTATTTTAGTCAGTTGGTGCTTTGTGGCTTGCTCCTTCTTTACTGCTATGCTAGCATTCTAGTCGCTAGGCGTGCGCGCGATACAAACAAACCTGGCCTATTGCTGTGGCGTGTTGCTATCAACAATATCAACTAATTCATAACTATACCTTGCAATGCTAGACTCTAACATGATGATAATGACGTGTGCACTGAAAGCATACATACAACGCGTACATTCATGTTTCTACGATTAATGGTAGTTGTAGGTTGATTTAAGTAAATACATCTAATTAATTACAATTATGATATGATGTGTGGGGGAGTTTATTGCTTGGTGGTACACGGATTGAGATTCGTTATGGATTTCATGGAATGTAGAGAATTTCAATGGGCTTTGTTGGAATTGGGTGAGTTGTGGGCGTTTGTACAGATATCATATATGGATTTCTTGGTTTAGCGTGGGCTTAGTAGACTAATTAAGGTCGAGACCTTATAGCTACGAGCTTATAGCTCATATCCACGATGTTATATTAGATACACACAGAGAGTGTAGTTGGAAAAAGAATCGCCAAGAAGTAAGCAAATGTTAATCATGTGGTGTTTTATTTATCAAGGGAAGAACATTTCTAATCAATCCTAGACTATTGATTGGAAGCTTACCTAGAAATTCATGAAACTATTGCATGTCAAATCTTAATAGAAGAATGCAACCCTTTTGGGAAGTAGGATTTTAATTAATTGTATTTTGATGGAAACCTGCGTTCGTTCTAATGATATCAGGTTTAAATGAATTCTATCAATAGTGATAACCAGATCAAAAATAATTTTCCACTCAAAATTAATTATAAAAACGTCACTGTTCTGGTCGATAGTGATTGTTGAAACAGGAAACTTCCAAATGTACCGACACAGAAAGGAGTGACATTTGCAGAATGAGATATCATCAGGACTTAAGAAAAAGTAAAAGTGTTGTTTTATTGATCAAGGAACGGAAATGTTTTCTCTCCCTCTCTCTTTTTTGTTTTGTTTCATTGGATCCCATTCAGAGGGTTTCGTCCGGTTGGTTGGGATTTTACTTAGATATTCTCAAAGGTAACATTAAATATGACATTCCACTCTAAAAATTCGTAATAAATGTATAGTTCTGGTACCAGACTTCTGTTTTACCAGCGGATAATATTCCTTTTGATTCTTTCTGTGCGATATTTCAATATATCTCGAGCTATATTAGGCAAAAATACATTAATCAATAGTGGTAACATCTTCCTACATGTTACTACATTTCCGAACGAAAACTGATAGTAAGAATGTTGCCTACAATTTCTGCACTCTATAAATTGTCCTCCAAATTGAAAATAACTCTCACTCACCACGTGGGCTGCAAATCGCCTCGTTTCCAAAGTTCAAATTTCTCCACACGTCTGAATAATAATGCTTCCGACGATAATGCCACATATTATCGATTGAGCCAGCGGGGGCTTCACATCGCTAATTCAGCGAGTTTTGGCGGCTGTAGTTCTACATCAAGCATGTTGATGCATTCATTCACAGCCCACGAGGCAATAGCGCAGTGGCAACGAGATTATGGTTATACCTACCACACCATCGCACGGCACGGCTGGGAAATTATAATATCAGCTAAATTATGCGTCGAGAAGTATGTGCTTCCTAATATAGAATTCGGGCGTATTCCAAAGGCATGCATGTATCGAGTTATACCAACGCTTCTTTGTTTCTGCAGAAGACATTCAAAGTGCACTCTGGTAACCGCAATGCCTAGATATCTACGAGTCGAGAAGTAGGCGCTTGTTGCAGCAGTCAGAGTTGCATTGCGCTGTGCAACTTGTCTTTTTGTTGTATAGTTTCAATTCGGTCTTGTGTGCCTCCTCGTTTGTCTTCTGGCTTGAGACACGATCTCGCACAATGTGCAACGTGCTAGTTTCTCGTTTCACCATCGTGTATTGCGCAGCAGGAAAAGCTTGGAAACTGTGCCATCGGGGAGATCAAAACAATGTGCGATGCCTGCCATCTGATCGCATTATGATATTAAGTCATGTCTTTGCTTTCCTTACATGAGCGTATGAGGGTCTCAATTTGCACGTTCACACGAAGAGAGCTTTCGTGTAAAGTTCAACGTTGCGCAATTGGCAATAAACTTATTACAAAGTTTTACAAGCGGAGAGGAGTATTGCTCTTTATTAAATTTCTAGCTAGCAATGGGATTTCTGTTAATATTTGTTTTGCTTAATAAATTTCCTTTGTTACATTGGGAATTAGCATTGTTACTATTATAGATTGTTGCTATTACTGATGGCAAACACTATAAAACCTACTGCGTAAAATCAGTGTCCATGCAGTATTAGGATAGACAGATAGACATCTAGAGAGTGGAATTGAATTAAACGAATGCAAATTGCTTGGTTTTCACTGAAGGCTTTTGCAAGTCAACTGCGTTTTATAACTTTACATACTTATGTACTTAAAAACACTCTGTTTCAGTCATTCCATCATGAGTTCCTAATAGATATTTATGTTTTATATCTCATACTACAATATATTTTAGTACATCAGAATTTAATATTTCATTTCGTCGATAAAAATCGAGCACTTCAACTGACATCTGTTGACAATATTTAACCATAATCGATCTGTGTTAATCACGCCTCGTTATTATGCAGGCCGAGAGCAGAGGCTGGGCATTTATTTATTTCAGTCGCTTTTGTTTTTCGCCAGCCGCTGGATCGGATAGATCAATCAATATTACGTGCAAAGTGGGCGCAGCGCTATGCAGCAAATGCTCTAGAAATGAAATGATTGCATTTCCCGTTAGGTTCATTCACGACCGGCACGACCGTCTTTCTTTGAATCGCTAGCTCCTCGAGCAAATACTCCAACAAAGCCATACAATCCACACTTGCACTTGCAGTTTTCAATCGCAGCAATGCGCTTATTACCGGTACTGCTCTCAGGCGATGCTTTATTGCACGGTGCACTGCCAATCAACTCCACTAGAATGTGAGCTAAGTGACTCACGCGTGCGTTGACTTAATACGCATTTCATGACCATTCTCAATCGTTTCACAAGTCATCTACAATCTCCAGAATTATGAAGCACCAAATGGTGGAAGCAGAGGAGGACTTTTGTCGGTTGATGTGAAATGGTGGGAGCAGCTGATGTTTACGCCAGGTGAGGCGACAGACGGACAGGTTGTTTACTCACTCCCTGCTTGAGTTTACACTTAAGTTACCTTGCTGCACATGGTGCGGAGGGGTTAATAAGTCCGACAGATGTGTTTTAATTTGATTAGGCATTGTATCAGCTTGGAATAGGCTCAATCCAAAGGGAGATGTTTTCTTTTGAGACATATATAGATAATTACCGATTCATGTTGGAATCTTAGACTAGTTCGTTTTTAAACAGCTGTTGTTTGAATTACGTTTCTAATAGGTACAGTACAATAGGTTGAGGTCCACAGTCTTCAGAAGATTCAAGTGTCACTATAATTGTCATAAAAATTAATAATAATAGTAAATTAGCACTAAATTGAAGGAATTTATTATTTTCTTTGATGATTCTTCACTATTTCAGTTCTTTCCATCTATATCTTGGGAAGTGTCTGAAATATTTTTATAATTAAGTTGCTTCTTCAATCTGAATAGCCTTTTATTTTTAGCCCCTCTTTGAAATATGATGATGTAACACTTCTTGAAAGAATCATGCTTTCACAAAATATTTCCCAAAGATCAAATCAAATATCTAAAAATGTTTACACTCTAAAAAAGTAGCATTCCACTTATTAGGCAGCGAGTGATTAATTTATTGATTTGTTGTGACTTAATACCTCGTTGACAAATTCGCTACTTTTCAATACAGTTTAAAGTATTTACCAAGATGAAAGAAGCCGCGACTCGCACGTTCATCTTCTTCCTTTTGTTCATGTTGTTTGTTTGTTTCTTTCATGATCTTTATGACTCTTAAATGTCGGAAGAAGAAGCAGCAGATGAAATAGGTAATTGGTTTGAACTACTTCCAGTGTTTTCTGCGTCTTCTTTGGCATTTCATAGTAATCATCCATGTTTGATGTTACCGATCTGTTTTGGCCTTGTTGGAGCATCTTCGATGCGTCGGCAATAACAGTCGTAACTGTTGCTTTTAGCTACACCTCCACCGGGCGCAGCAATGCGACGCCAATCTTGGGGTCTACCACGTCTGGTTCTCCTGTTGCTGCTGGTGGTGGTGTCTCTCGACTCATTTCCCAACACTCTCAACAACGCCTCGCGCGCGTGCCATCACCGTGCACTTAATTCCTGCTCATCATTCATCTCGTCCTCATCTGCATCGCGCGCACAAAAATAGCTGTGTGCATGCCGTGTACTTTTTGGACGCGTGTTTCGGCGATGTGATGCATCGATTCAAATTAAACAGCTGCTTTTTGGCATCGAGTTGTGAACAGGGAAAGCGCGGATAATGCATACATTCTAGGAATTATCGCTCGCGACGACTGCTTGTCAACGATACGATTTATTTTTATTGCATATTTTCACAGATGGCGAATAGTAAGCTAAGAGAAATGCGAAATTGACAATGTGTAATAAAAACTAGCCTGAAATTGAGATCATACGACCAAATTTACAACGCATAGGATTTCATCATAATAACCAACAAAGTATAGGTTGTAGCTATAGATTACCACTTGAATGGCCCAAGTAGTAATCTAAAGCCGACTTGGACAACTTCCTAGAATAAGCATAAAATTGCTATTGGGAATTCTGGGAGCGGCAATATTTGAGAATTTTCAAATTGTTTCAAGGAAAATCCCATTATGAAAGGAAAGGAAAATAAATTATGATTTTTAATGCTTTAACTGGCAACAAAGTCAACTACATAAGCAAGCCTTCCAATGTTACAGCAATCCCCATCCCCAAGTGCAGGAGGCGATTGCAATCCCCATTCAAACATTGGTTTGCTCCAATTGAAGTCACTTGCAGCAACTTGTTAGAGAATAAATGCGAGAATTAGCCAAACTGCACTTAAATTAACTTTCGCACTACTTTATGTAGAGTGTCCCCACACTCATCAAGCTACTCCACACCACACTCAAATGTGATCCATCTCTCTCTCTTGTGTGTGTGCATACTATTTACGACTGCTGTTTAGTCCCGCATTCGGCATCTGGCGCACCGCGTTTATCTCACGACGCTCATCGCGTCATCGTCGTAAACGTCGGTCGTAATTGCGATTAATTGTATTAAGTCATTTGGGTCGTTAGAGTGCGTATTAAATGTGCTGGGTGCGCGAGGGCGTATGCCGCCGGTCGGCGAGTAGCTAACTAACTAACTAACCGACCGACCGACCGACCAACCGACTAATTGCGCGCACCGCAGCACTTTTTGTACGCGGGAATTTAGATTCCTGGGTGAGTAGTGAAACCGCATTGAAACTCACACTGACCAGCTAGTGTGTTGTACTTGATACAGTGAGCATTTTAAAGTGGGTGGACAAATTGTGAGTCATTTATGATGAGATTGGGACAGATGAAAAACAGGCGACAATTAAGTAGTAGCGAAACGGTTGGGCGAGACAAATAGCTGCGTATAGAGTATCTTTATTTCGAGATGATAATGATGGGCCATGAGGCAAGCTGAGGAATTTCTTGGGTTGTTGCGTACACGTTCGCACTTTGTGTGCCAAGAACTATAAATGAATGGTAGCTGAGTAAATACAATTCTTTCTTTTTGAAGCTTTATTTTCAACAAACAACAGACAACTGAAGGGAGCAAAGTTTCCAACTTGATAATTTGATTCCATCCAACGAAATATTATATCTACTTCAGAATATTTCATTAGTTCAAGATGTAATTTTATATCGGCAATTAATTTAATGGAGTTTTGCAGTATTATGTTAAGTCTATTTTATTTTTATTTACAGAAATAGTTTGTAATGGTTCTAATAGATGTCATTACAATTCACTTTCCTCGTTTAATATTGTTTACATTCTTGATTTTGACGCATCACATCAGGTCTTCTTTGTTTTTTACCTCTATTGTTGTTTGTGGAGCTCATTTTGCCATTGGTGCGATATAATTTTTTATCGTATCTATGCAAATATCGTAGGTAGTAGAATCGTTTAATTTGGTGAGCAATAAACAATGGCAGCGTGCATACTAATAAAACATACAACATAAAAGCAGAGATTAGTAGATTCTCGAATTAGTATGTATGTAAAATTAAAACATGTATTTTTTTTCTTATCTTGTGATACTTTCTGCATTAATGTAAAGTTGTTTGGATATCCAGGTGGGCATCTATTTGGCAAAGTTTAGAGTTCTTTTTGAGTAGTTTTTCCTGCTGCATCACTGTATACTATACACTGTTCTGTTTTCCCCAACAATCGTTAACTTACAAGACCACAATGTGCCTATTGCAGTCATGCAAGGTCGATTCCAATCATAGTATAGTAGCCACCCATCCACAATAGGCAATTGCTAATTATTCTGCTTTCAGCATCCAATATTTTGTTTCCTGCATCTTCCTGTATCGATTATGGGAAACGCTGTTCTCTCAATAGCCACACAATATTCATTCATATCAAACTCATCTGTTTCTACCATGCATCTACAATTGTTCTACCTGTGCAATTCATCGTACAAGGCCAGCTTCAAACTATAACAGAATGCGTCGATAGATAGAAACCCAGTCGATGCTATTAATAAACCAATAGTTACAGCAGGATCTGTCGGATTATAGACTTACTTCCAACCGAGCGCGGTGTAAATGGAGTGTAACAAGTTGTCGAGAATGTGTCAGCATGTGGACAGTTGGCAAAATCGTCCAACAAAAGCCCAGTATGCAAAGAGAGAAATAAGAAGTGCACACTGCTGGCACTGCGGGTCGGAAACGGATGCAGGATGTTGGCAGCGGAGGTATGCAGGATGCAGGGACAGAGACACCTGTTCAACCTTACCCATGCTTTCATAATCAAGTCATGTTGTAAATTAGTAGAATAATTGACTCTCAATTTAAATTTTAAATTGGCTGCAATTCAACTGATTTGTGTTCAAACTGTTGCACAACTCTTTTAAGTATCCTACTTTTTACGCCCGTATTAAAGCAGGAATCGTTTTCATAGTAGTATCGTGTGAATTTCAACATCTTAACGTGTAATTCGTTGACATTTGTTAGGTTCATTAATCATGCTTAGTGGAATGGAAGACTTACTCATCATTATTGCGACAGCAGATAGCTACAAACTACTTACCTATACATCGTACATTTATCTTCAACAATGTCCTTCCGCATTAAACCCAATTTTTCATTTTTTTTGCTAATTAAAGCGACTAGGAGTGTTTGATTTAATTACCTATTTCAAGTGCATTCTAACACCTCGACAATTATATTATTAGGAAGTGTGATTACTTGAAAAGTAGTCTAAAATATCTCGAAATTTACCCGCACGTAAATTATTCTCATTGCTTAACATTAGTTGAAAATGTAAAAATAACTAAATCGCTGCACTTGTACATGCAAGTCATTCCTGTTTTCAAGGTCTCGCCGCTGTTTTCTGGCTGTGCTTGTGCATTAGTTATTATTTTTCTTCGTTAGCGAATAAATACCAACCGCGCGTATGATACCTGTACGCTGACAACATTCATATTGCGTGCTTTAGATGTAATTAGAAAATTGCGAGCAGATAACAAGGTTAGGTACATGCGATTGCAAGGAGAAGTCATGTCTTGAATCAATTGAAACATTTGCTTTATTATGCTACATGAATAAATTACCCACATAAGATATATGCCATTTTTAAGCGAATGTTGTAGTTGTTGCGTTGATTTTATTTGATGAGTAATCTATACTTGGGAGGAGATTAATGACTTTTCGTATGGATTTGTTTACATCTTGCTTGCATTTTGTGTGCAGTGAAGATAAACTTGGAAATTTGTTAATCTCCTCCTCTGTGTGAGCTATGAGGTGCTGGATAATGATGATGATGGTAATTTATGAAAGCACCCATTCATATAAGATTTGTTTATTTGGCTCTCTATGCATTTGGTACAAGTTTTTTTAAAAAAAAAATTAGTATTATGGACTGTATGTTGGAACTGTTGATGCTTAAATGATGTATTGTTTGTTGCAGGTGAGTTTCAACAGCATTCCTAAGCTTCTCACGTTTTTAATCGACAATTAACTAGTTCCTCTACAAAAGTAAGACCAGTTTAATGTAATTCTTCTGACTCATCTCGAGTAATTAAACATTTACTGTTTATTCAACTCAAATGTGATGAATAACTCGTGATTGACATGGATCATTTTCTGCGTTTACGTTGAGGTTTTCTGGAGATAAATTTCGTGCCCACGATGAATAATGCTCTAGTTTTTCTAGTCAATATTTAGTTAATCGTAGTTTATGATCTGATGCAGCGTTGCACTGCATATTTGGCGTGTGATGCGTAATGCCTGCCATTTTAACATTTGCAACGTAATTTAATATTTTTCTAGTTTGGAGGTTAAGTCAACAACAACTAGGTTTATTATTATATACCACATATTGCTATGCGTGAGAATTCAAAATGACCTTTTCATTTCGTCGTGTTGTTGTGGAAATGAATATTATCAAATGTATGAAATGGGCGCAACTTTTTTAGGTTAGTTTTTCACGTCCTTTTCTTCTTTAATAACGAACTCATTGTGGTGTGTTGATAAAATTGCTCTGCGTTCATTGTGTCATGTTTCTCGTTAATGCTCAATGTGGAATGACAGTATACTATTGCATTATCAACCGCATTTTGCTAAAATTCGCTGATGATTATATTTAGCATCCGGAAGGAACATCCGCTCTCAGTCTACAGCGTTGCATTGAGCATCTCTCGCCTGCGCACACATGATTCAAACAATTCGTGTGAAGTGTCATTGTGCATGCTTTTTGTGCATTACAAATGTGTGATGAAATAAATGTTTGATTCGTAGTGGTGCTGAATATTCCTGTTGCTGAAAAGATACATTCAGTTGATTCCAAATATTTATAATAATTCAAGAAAAGTCATTCCTAATTATTTCGAGCATGCCGAGTTTTCTACACTCCAATCGTTAGTAGTTTTCATTTTTTTTTTCAATTTAACAAGTATGTTTTCTATATACAGTTATTGTTGACTGTTTGTTTTATCTATCCGGGTACTACTCATGAAATATGCAAACGTTATATTCCATTATTGGCCCTGGCTATTATTATAAACTTCAGTCGCTTAGTCGACGGACGCATAGCAATAATATAATTACAAATAATGCAATTTTCATGTTGAGCAAACAAAATAATATTGAAATCTATTCTGTCATTCAATTAGGCGCAACGCAGCCAAAGGTTAGCAACACGATTGTGCAATTGTGACGTCTGCAGACAAAGCTTTTCCAAATAAAGCGGATGTGTGGAATTGTTTGCAATTAAATCGAAAATAATGATACAACTTTAAATTAGATTGATGTCATTTGAGAATTGGTATTCATTGTGGTACCGTTTGATAGGCATTGCATGATATTTATTATGAATTTCCAAAATTAAATTAACAATGTAAATAATAGTAGTAATTAAAACGAAATACCTAGCAGTGAATTATAATTAGTACTGATTAATATAATTAATTAAATTATTTTTCAATGGCACTATGCTTGCTTGTTTCACGGGATAATCATAATTTTCAATGGAAAGATGGCGAATAAACAACAATTAAGTAGATACCCTGCATGTCAATGTTGCGCCACTGCTAACGAGGAGGTCATTATTGAAGTAGACATTACCTACACGCACTTCATGTCAACATCCTGCATGTTGGACACGTCGTAGAACTCGTAGGCGTATTGTAAACAGGACTATAGTGAAACATGAACGACTGACAGTATAATAATACTCATTGCTTGTAACTGCCGCATCCAGTGTAACATGGTTAGCCGAGTTTTTGTTGTTTATAATTTGGAAATTACTACCGACGCATCCTAGGGATAAAGCGGGAATTGTTTTTCATGAGTTTTAGCGGCTTTACCTGTTTCGTAAACAGGTCTGTTGTAAAAAGTTTGTTAATGATCTTATTTATGTCAGCAGTTTCACGGAGATTCTCCTTGCTTTCAGAGGGACTCATATGTTCTCTTCAGTCGCGATCTTTCAATAATCTCTAAGATATTGCAATATTTAGTGAGGTGTTATTTGCCTTAGTTTAAAATCATTTTCGTGTTGTCTGCAGTCCTATTACACATGTTACACTTCGTGTCTATATTGTAATGTTTCCTGTATGTAGCGTATCTAGTAAAGGAATAGGTATGGTTGAGGTTATATTTCTGTATTCTTTGCCCGTGTCTGTAGTAATATGGCAACTGGAGAAAGTCGCTTTCATCTTGGGAGTAGCGTGCGAGCTCTTTCAGTATTACTTTTTCCGTGGCTGAAGAAATGCTTGGCGAAATGCTCGCGAAAATTGATTGGGAAGTGAGCCAACAAGTGCACCAACATCTAAATACAGGCTATCACAAATGTAGTTATCCACAATATTACCATGAGAATGTCTCAAACCTCATGTTTCTTGTAAACATTTAAGGGAATCCATCATATTTAACTATTGTGGGAATTTAGATTTACACTTAGGTTATGTATGATTCGGGAGCTATCAAAGTTACACAAGTTGTCGTATACTTTATTTTCTATGCACTAAGCAATCTGACGGTTTATTCCAGACCCATGTTGGAATAATCTACGATTTGCAATATTCTCGTTCTATTACAATTCCATGCCAAAACCCCTTTCCAACTCTTAAATCCTTCAGAATTTCTTTATTTGATTTTAAAGTTGCCTATATTAAACTCAACCCAATATCTCATCCAATATAATATTTTGAACTTCTTTTGACATACTATCTTGATCCTCTATTCTTAACCTTTGTCTATTCAAATAATGCCGTAAAAACGTTTCAGTCATCTGTTTGTAAAGTGTTAAATCATTCAACCATTGAGATCTAATGATCCGCAAATTATGCCTGCCACTCTACCGTCAGGCAGACGACAAACAAAACAAAAATATTGATACGCGTTGAATACCATACGCTCTGCTTTTCTCGGCGCGTTTTTTTGGAACGTCAGGGAACATTGTGGATAAACAGTAACTGTGAAACTTGGGAGATTTGATGTTGAGCCCAAGTTGATGCCAGCTATCTAGCGGTCTAGCGTGGCACAACGTACATGCTTCTTATTTATTTAGAGCAATAATGTACGCGACATGGACGGGGCATGGTGGAAGATGCTCGCGTTAATATCCCTTGGTATCGCGTCGAATAATCTAAATATATTGCGGATTTGTCTATTTTTACAAGCGGGATACACTTTCGTTACGAGATCGTGGGATATTTATAAGTTCTTATTCACAGTACAAGCAAACGCCGTCAGAATTTTGGATGCAGAGAGAAATTAGGGAGGAATTAAGGTTAGCATTAAATTCATGTTGAGTTAGATAGTTTCCTTGTGCTCCTGATATATTCCAAGGCTTCCAGTGGAAATACTAAAAATAGTTCCACTTTAGTTCAGAGTGGTATTAATTGATAAATCGCGTTTATTGATTCATTTGATGAGCTTTACCAAAGTATCCCGCTTTGGAAGTTTTTAACTACCGTTCTGCCTCTAGTATTTTTTTCTTCCACTTCATATCAAGTCTAATTAAGAAGAAATTTGCTCATTACAAAGTATTAAACTATTAGGAACTGTCCAAAGTTGCATCGCACTCAATGCACTGTGTACTACATCAAATTGATGCACAAACGCAGCGCAGAATAACACGATGATAAAGTTGTAAAGCCAGCGGAAGCGATGAAGGCGGTCGAGCGACTGCTAAATAGATGGCGAAAAAAAAGCCTTCTGCATGCTGGTGTAACAATGGCGTAATAAAAGGGTGCGCGCATTTTTTCCTCTCTAAATATTTGCGCTCCATGAATACGTTACGTTCGCTTCGGCGGATTGAGTTGCTCTCTTCCTGCTTCTCCAGGGCGCGCCGCCCCCGCTGCTCGGCTGTGCAGGATGGTTTCAACATTGACTGCAACGTATCTATTATATGCATCCAGATGGGAAAATGAACGGTGGTTTGTTTCTTTACCTGCATTTCCGTTTCTGCACCTCAAGCCAAACTTTACTTCTCGACATGGAATCATTTCGGAATTGTACTGTAATAAACTCTGGATATTTATCGGTATTTAAATCAAACCAAACAGTGGTGGGTATTTATTAAATGTTACATTCGCCTACGTGTATGTGTGGGTGCATTTTAATTTTATTAAAACGCAGTGTTTATTGTTGTTTGCGGTGGTGCTTTCGACGCCCATTTTCAGCGCGCGCTCTTAATTCACTGGGAAACGACCACGACTTCGCAATTATGCACATTGCAACCCGAGGCGAGGACTGTTTTTTTGCTACAGGCTTTCCATTTTAAATTCTCATTCCTGCTTATTGCAGGTTTCATCTCTCAACTCCTAGGAGCAGCATTAGCAATTTATTTAATCGCTCGCAACATTCAACTTACAACTTTTGTTCGCAAAGCTGTGCACTGTTTTATTTGTACTTTTGGTAACAAGATTCTATTCAAGCGTAAATGAATCATGATTAATTATTAATCTTCTACTTCAACTACTCTTATGGACTAAGGATAAGAATCAGCGCTGAATGAAAATGTAATGTTTTTTACTTACAAACTTTTACGTGGACCTCTTCTCAAGATTTCCTTTTCGCAATTTTGTATTCGACTACTTGCTGTATTTAAACACTACTTTATAATTCCATAATCACTTTGCATTAACTCACTTCTCGCTATTTATTTTATGTATATTGCCAAGCTTTGAGATTGCTATGTGTGCGTGCAAATTTCGACATTCTAAGGAACACGTATCACCATCGATCATAAACTTCTCAGCGCATATCTGAACATTTTCACATGCAAAGCGTGAAGAGTGTGTGACTTGTGCGTGTTAAGTAACACAGCTTGAGTCTGCTATATGAAGGACTCCACCTAAATTTAATTAATTAATCGAGCGCGAAATGCCGTGCGCGGTAATATGCTGAAGGATAACAACTTGAAATTGTCCGTGAGGAAACTCTTCTTAGACTGAGAAATCACATCTACTATCAAACTTCCAGCTGCTGCTGGCATTAAATGCATTTTCTGAGTCAATACACTGTTTTAATGGAGCACCTAGTATATATTAATTATATAATCCAGATTATTTTTGGGCTATTTTGACTTGGGCACATGAAATAACGTTTTGATTCTTACTGCACTAACCTCTATATTTACAAATGTATGTACATTGTTTTATTCTAACCAACTTGGATTGATTTATTCAAATTGATGCAATCATCCAGTGACACGTAATTATACTCTAATAAACTTGCGTTCTAATTAACGTGCTCACTTTATTCGCCTTCAATGTCTAGGAAATAATTCAAGTTGAGATTGATATTGAAGAGGTGAATGTTGAAGATTTTAGTACTGTTTAGACTGCTTTTTAGTGATACATGCAGGAATAGTGGATAGCTAGCATTAAATAGTAAAGTGCAACATTAGTATTATACTTAAGTAAAGTGATTAATAACTCTGTTTTATCGCTAATTATAATTTTACGAGTGGAATAGAATCAGATTCCAACACAAGTCCTAATTCTTTGAATCATACGAAAAGTTCAACATTTGAACATTTTCTTAACTCTCTATTCTCCTCGTTGACTTCAATTCAATATCACCTGATTCCATTCTTTTTATTCGCTGCTTCAAGTTTGTTATCCGCTATTGCGCGCGCTGCTCAATTGCGTACGCTGTGGTTTTATTCTTCTCTACGTGCTCTGCTCGCTGTGAGTCTAGTAAACCAGTAAATAGTAAAATAGAAAGTGTCTTCGGTGCTTGAGCCCCAACTAGTCTTGCCTAGTCAACATGCGCACCAGCTAAGCCTGGGTTTTTGCTCAGTGTTCTCCAATGTTGAGCACGCGCGCTCTTCGTATCGGTAACGGCATTACGGTTATCTCGAACTCGCAACACAAAATGGTAAATGAAAGACGAAATGAATGCGGTGTGCCTGGTTGGTGCATGCATCTACGCACTTGCGTTGGCATTGTTTTCCTATCGCCACACTAAAGAGAGATACCAAGATGAAGAAATTGGGTTAGGTTATTACTTAGAATAGTCATCACGTTGATATAGCAGAGGATGGCATTGTGATTTAAATTCTGTTTTATCTGGTACGTTGAAGAAGCTTAATTATTTGATTTTCGGTTTCAACAAGTCATTTTGTGTGATATGTAAGAGGGGGGTTGGGTGTTATGTAACATGTTCAGCTCCGAACTAAACATGTTGGAACTTGTGTTTCCATTAGTAGAGCACATTGAGGCTCTCTATAACGCGCAATGTATGAAAAATCCTTTAATTAATATTAATGATAATTAACGTTTTGGTGTTCATAGATTGGAGAAGTTTATTTATTTCATATGGGTTACAGAAAGGTCACAGGAAGCATTAGAAGGGAGGAGTTGGTACACATGTTTAGATCAAGGCCATGTTGGTCATGTTTGATTCTGCTTTTGACGAGTGTTAAACTATATTGTGCTGCCCTCTAACGTTCTGCCCGAAAGGCAAACATAACTTTTTAATTTAAATTGTCAATTTAAAATATTATATCGCCGTTGTTTTTATTTATTACACAAGCATAAAAATAGTTTTAATTCAACATATTCTGTACTCAGAGTTTTGAATATTTATGCATCGCATTTATTGCACATTCGGATTTGATATTTTTTTATCAAATCCGCACGCCTACGCAATTTAATTGCTCGCTGCCAAAACGATTTCGCAGATTTTAGTTATCCATATCCTTGCTGATGCTTTGTGAAAATTTATACGCGCGCTTTTATCACTTTTATCATTTCCATCGCAGCCAATACAAATATTCGCTGTTGGCAACCTCTCGAAACATGTACATGTTTTCGTATCTAATAAATGTGTGCAGCGTATCCATCATTGGGCGGCTCGTCGGACGCATTGTTTGTCAATAAATAGCACCCGATGTAACACAAACACGATGAGCACGAAATATGGGCTCTGCATGCGCTTGCAGACGGGGTGAGTGTGTGTGGCGTGGGGGCGGTTGGCAGCGACCAGCCGGCCTCTGTTCGGCTGGTTCTATAAATAATGTTAAAGCGTTAATAATGGAGTCACGTACATAATCGACTTGCGATATTATGACGATAATAACGATCATCAGCTCGCTTCTCCCGGTCGCTTTTTAGTGTGTTGCTATTGGAAAGACGTGCGGACATGAGAACGGTGCTTAGGGTACAACAAGGTTAATAAGCTGGAGAGGAAAGAATGTTGGATATGTGTGGTTAAGTTATGTAATTTTGGCTGATATTTTTATATTAAGAGATTTTAGAATTCTAAAAATGTGTGTAATATAATTTCTCGTTTGCTTATAATAATTTGCAACTATTCAATATTATCCATGTTCAGCATCTCCTGGTTTAATTAGCAACTTTTCCTTTATTTTATACAGTATAGATAGAATGAATTGCGTATCTTCTGCATATTCTGAGTTATCCTTAAAATTAAAATGCTGCTCTTGTAAATTTTCTAATTTGCAGTCCTCACGACGACCACTTCTTTCATTCCTCTAGCGGTTTTATGGTTCCACTTAAATTTTCTTTCTGGAACATCTAGTTTGGTAGTTATTGAGGTGAATTCAAACAGATAAATTGACGATCCTTCCTTTTTCCTAACCCATTGAAACTTTGTTTTTTATTTATTGAGCTTGTAAACTATCGAAACAAATTGGCAATTTCAATCAGGGCGCGTTTAATTAGTGCACCATAAATCATTCGTCAAATTAACGCTGTTGCGCATCTCCTGAAAATGCAAGATGGCAGCAAATGTCAGCCACGCCTCGGAAGTGTCTCCCAAGATAACTTAAGTTACATCATCATCATCATCATCGTTCATTATCATTCAGTGCGTTTCAATAACACTTCATAGCTATTTATTATTTCATTGAAGCACGCGTTTACTGCTGATTGATTGACGGAATTTATGTTGCATTAATCGAACCAGTGTCGAATTTACCAACTCCACTAATCCGAGGATCTTGGATTGCCAAGTTGCATCAAGTCAAGTTGATCTGTGCCTGGTTGGTATATCATGCACATCAAGGAATGGTAATTATTTTGGTACACTTCCAAAATCTACATATCAAATGCAGTTTACAAGTGTGGAATTTGGGATTTGAAATTGTCACTTTGATTTAAGCAAGGAAATATCAAAATTAGGTATCCTACGATCCAGAATGCGTCGCTTGTTAGTCACGCCAAGTTTCCTATCCATTGGCACATGTCATTTACTTCCTCCTAAGCCATAGGCATATTGCACGTTAATTAATTAAATTTAGAATTCATATAAAGCTAAATGTGGATGTTTATCTACTTGACAGTATACTTGTACTAGTATTTTACTATTCTATTATTTACGGTTGAATTCACCTGACACGAAACGGTATCCAATGATGATTAATTTGAATTTAATGATGCATCAGACGGATCTATGTAAATCCATTGTGCTACATGTCCGGTGTGGTCACCGTAATGAAGCCCAATTAAATAAAATATCTACATGGATATCAACATCATTTGCCTTGCAAAGCATTGTTTTTTTTTTCAATTCTATAGACAATTGGGGAACAAATAGAACAACTGGCAAACCTTGATAAAACTCTCACATTACCTAGTTTTACGCTTCGCCAACTTTGTTGTCCTCTGTGTGCATTTGTCTATTATGGTGGTTAATTATTGCGGTGGTTTGACTATCAGTTTTTTTTCTAAGTAATTTATATGATAATATTATAATATGTGAATTATAGTTCCAATGTGCTGAAACTGTGAAGTAAATTTCAACATAATGTCAACAAAATGCCCTTGGAATTATGTAGTTTCCAATGATAACTTTTTTGCCTAGATTTAATCTTATCATATTGAGATGGGCAAATGCACATAGTACACATAGTACACATAGTTTGATTATGTAGTACGACTCATTACTAATTCAGTTCCGCGAATACATTTCCTTGGTATAATGTATTGCAATACTCATCAACACTAGTTGGTCCGATTATTCAGTACACGTTAATTTGAACTTTAATTACGCCTGCACGCGCTAGTCCTCATCACGCATTGCTTGCGTTTATTGTCCATACAACGTCCTGGTCATAATTTACATTTGCATTATACATAAACATTCTCCAGACCTAATCTGATATTTTTATATTTCGGCGCTGCTCGCATGCTGTTGATGGCCGTATTATTCACTCCAGTTTGCTCATTTTTACATTCATTACCGCATGCAATATGCTGATGATGTCGTGCGTTAGACGAGGACACATTTGTCCATTACATTTCATTCGGCCAGCTTGTCGAAAACAATGCCAGCGTACAATGGATGACTGGCACTGGGTGGCGAAGAGTTGCTTTGGGAGCACTTCGTCTCGCCGCCACACATGACCAACCATGCATTAAGTTTTTGGGTTCGACTTCCGTACACAACTCGGCAAATGGCCAGTACACTCGGCTAAATTCAACTAACTCACAACATGGGCGCAAGCCTTCCATTTCTCTGCCCATTGAATGCCCTTTTACGAGCGCACCTAACACCCACTTGCTTTCGGGGAATGCATTCATCGGCCCATTCGCTGGATTCACTTATGGAGCTGATGGTAATTTAGACCATTATTTCTTCGTATTTAACCATCCAATGAACTAATTTATTTATCACACTTGCTTAACTCCTTGCTGATGATATTTGCGTCGGGCATGGAAATGTTGTGTGGAGGGATGGAATTACATGGGGATGGAAATTGGGTATAAGATTCACGCAAACTGTGCAAATGACTTCTGTCGTGTTGTGCTTCTGACTGGAGTGCAGCCTGCGGAGAATGGTCCCGTTTGTGCTTTTAGCTTTAACCAGGCGCCTCCACCAGAAATTCCATGATATATATCCGACTGCTAAACATGCAAATCCTAAGGTTGCTAATATTGGGTTCATCTTGTATACTTGTATTCACTGAAACCATAATGGGCAGCTGACAAAGTATAGTATTTTTATACAAATGACAAGCTCTACAATAGAATATTCTAATCTTATCTCAATAATATTCCTCAATTAAAATAGCTCTCAAACTGTTTATTAAATAGTTTGAACCTAATTCTCCTTGAACATGTAACTATCTAGGATGTTAACTTTCAAACCTTCTCTCAACTTTAACCCAGGTGCAACTCCACCGTTTTCGTTAAGCCAAACTCACTCTGACGACAGTTATGTCATATAGCCGTCCTCCTCTCCCACCCTTCTTAGTTACGTGGTGGAAAGTTTGCGAGGTAATCGATATATGTACGTGTTGACAAATCGGCCTCAAGTTAACAACGCCAACGTCCCACAACTCCTCCGCTGACAAAGTTAAAATCTAAACAGAGATTAAGTTTGGATTATTTAGTTCACTGCACGTTGCGGCCGAGAATGCGGGCTCAGAAACAATTTGCGTTTTAATTTAAACTCAATTAATTCTATCTCATCAGTCTCATCACAATGCAGATAACTCACAAACAGCTGGGATTGTGAGCTCTACCATGGAATTTCAGAATCACTCTTTTATGGTGAAGAAAATTCGCCAAGGCGTTGATTAAATTAAGCAGGCTATAATTTTGTACGGACTTTGTGGGAGCTTTGATGGAGATGCTTAGCTATTATGGTCTGCGCATGAATTTGTGAATTCAATGAATTCCGTTTAGACCAGCAGGGTACATTTCATATACTTCTTCTGCTTGCAATTTTCTTTGTTTTTGTTTTGTTTTTTTGCTTTCTCTGATAATCTTAGATGATAGCACTAGGTAAAGGTACTATTTGTACGTTGTGTTTTAATTAAGTTCTAATGCGATTACTGTGCGGCGCGCCTTATTATTTCTCATAAAGTTGGCTAATAATTCACGACGGCCTAATTATTTTTTCCTCCGAACTCACCAAAATTAAAGTGAGACCAGTTTGTAGATGAATTGTGTATGCATGCAACAGTTTTGCGCTCATGCAACACATAATTAATTTCATATGAAAACTTGTAGACTGAAACGCTTGAGATAATTTTGTTATCTGCAGGATTTTTTACATTATTCACTCACAGTCATTGCTGCGTGGATAACAGCAAAATGGTGAATTGCACGTTTTAATTTTTTATCCTGAAAGCTTTCTAGAAATATAATACACCCAGCACATACAACAACTTGGTTAACCTATCGCTTTAAATATCTTTATCCTTTTACACCTGTCTGACATTCACATAACACGCCTGCGTTTAATGTAACGTTAATGCCTTCAATGCATGCAAACTCTTTCATCAGCACTTTCCGCCGTATCAATTGTGACTTTAATTCACGTAATTATTTAACTAACGCGTTGCAAAATTACTCATTTGTTTATGCCGAATTATGTATCCGCGTTATTTTTTAGCTTTTCGTACAGATGTACTCAAAGTATGGCATAATCCGATTTACTAAATCGAGGTTAAAAGCCATACGCTTCTATTCATACGTTGGTGCGACCTTTTCGAGTTTCCTGCTGATTCTCGAACTGGAACTCGATGTTTGCGCTGAATGGGATTGTAAGCCTGTTCATTCTACAGCTGCAAGTTTTGGGTGTGTTTTGCGGTTGCCCCATTCACGGACGCAATTTGTAAGCGCATTGAAAATATCTTAGATATTCAGATTTAGAGCTATTCAGAGTGCATTTGCCTACGATATGTTTTATCCGCTAAGCATCTCGCCGACTTGTGTGTGCATAAATATTCAGCTCGTTTGAATGATGACAATGCGATTGTCACAATGCACTCGAGTGCTGATGAAGAACGCGCACGATGGCAGCTGAACTTGAATTAAGACAAAAGATAAAACAAAGTGTGGGTGTTGAAGGATAGAACGCTCTCAGCTACGAGTCAAAAATGGGAGTGAGGGGGGGGGAAAGGGGGAAATAAAAACAATAGCTGAGTGTGTGGTAGAGTAGCGAGAGGTCGAAAGTGAAGCACTTTTGGGAGGATATGTGAATATCTTCTGTTTTCCGACCCTTTGTCATAGTGATAGACACGCAGAAAGTTCAAAGTAGACAATCCAATCATTCTGAAAATGCAAGACAGTGTCTTTTTACTAGAAAAAACCTAGATTCTAGATTCTTACATATACAATTTAATAATAAAAAGTTAATTTTTACTTAGTTCCATCTATTGAAGTGTTTTGTAGAAGAGGGTTAGAATTACAGGATGTACGCACAGGCAGGTTACGTCTGTCCTGTCTGTCCCCGGTTGACGATGAAGAGTTTGTAAAGCAAGTCGAGTTTCAGCAGGGTGAAGCTCAGCGAATGCAAAACTTCCATCCGGGACCCACCTATTTCAGTATCACTTTCACCGCCGCAACGGCCCTTGTTGGCGGTTGAAGGTGGCTCCCAGCTTGTTATCACCCAAGCGGTAAAGCGAACTTTGCACACGGATGCACAATGAGCAAAACAAAGCAGTTTCCGACAATGCTTACAGCCAACAGAGTGTTGTGACACCAAAGTGTCATCATAATGTAACTACAACTATGATTCTATTTGATTCAGTTTTCTTCCCAACGGATGATTGAGCAATCGACTTACAAATACAACACAAGAAAACACTGTAGATGCTGGCGTAATCGTCGTTAATGCAATTGATGCAATGGTAAAATTATGCGGAGCCCAATTAAGCAATGTGCTTCATTATAACATGTTGCTGATCACAATTAAAATATATTATTACTGAAAGAAATATGTATAAGAATTAATTATGTTATTCTTGTTTGCTTGACTTAATCCAGTGTATACGCAATTTCTTAGTCTGAAAATAGTTACACATTGTGTAATGTTGTTTGCATTGTAATTTCTATGCTAATCAAGGCGGTATAATAATAGCAATTAACAGTACCACATATATGAATTTCTTATGTGCAATATGAAAGGCTTATTTCTGTTTGCTTGTTGCAGGTTAGTATTCTATTGGCGGCTCTTTCTGTCTCTTCTCTACGGCATTCTGGCAAAGTAGTGAGTAAGCAAATGGATTGGTGCAATTTATTTAGCGACTTTAGGAGCGTTATGATCGTCAGGCAAGTTATCAAACGGGCGACGAAGAAGCGCCAGACAAAGTAACTTATTTTCGGTTCGATATTTTATGTCGCTCGTCTTCATTCATGTCGGTGGCAATGGGGAATGCCTGTTCGCCCGTGAAAGGGCGCCGCGAGGTATTTCCTTCTTCACGATGCAGGGTTCTGCCTGCAATATACCAAGAACGGACCAGAGACCACGTTATACGATTGCTGGTTGTCTACCCGTTTTTCTCCATGCTATGCCTTGTAGTGTTCTGTGTAATTGTATTAAAGGCGTTTGTCAGACTTGTTCGAAAAGGGAAAGGCGATATCAAGCGCGTCGGGAAACTCGATTATTCTTCTATAGTTTTGTTGCGTTTGCTTTGGATGGGCTGGAATCCCAGCCTGTCATAACAAATCCAACACACTGGAGCTGCATCAGTGCTCCGAGAAGGCGATATATCACGGGAGAAGGAATTCGTCATTTTTCATTTTTCTCCGCGCCATTTTTCCGTACGTTGTTTCGGAATTCAACATAGGGAAAAACGCCAACGCGTCAGAATATTTCGATTTATGTTTCGTGCCTCCACCACTTTGCGATTGCGTTATGAACCATTCGCATTCAATAGCCACCCGGTTGCAAACCCACAGAAAGCGACGCTAGCATCAAAGGCGGCAGAGAGAATCGCACATTTTCTGATTCTGCACAACGAAGACTCTTTCACTTATTGCATATTTCCGTAGATATCACAGTCTGCAAATCGCATGACTTATATGTACTTCGCAAACAACATTTTGTGCTTGACGTTGTGCGATTTTCATGTTGCAGGAGTAACTTTCACGGGATGCAAGGCTTCCTGCAATTCGTCGCCGGGACGTTTTCAATAATGCATTTCCTTGCGCGCGAGTGTGTATCCGCCTATAGTGTTTGCCATTTTGTGCTCCATCGCAAACTGCGAAAACATTTACGCGGCAGGAGCTTTGCTAAGCTGAGTTTTCCTGCACTGCTCTCTTCGTTTTTTTGAGGCCAGTGCGCCAGTGTTGTGTTGCGTATTCTTTATAAGTAAACATCGTCGTCGCACGTGTCTATTTTGATTCATTTTTAATAAGACCTGCGGAGTGAATGTGGAAGCGGTTGGGGGCTGGAATGTTGTATCGAGGACACTCTTTTTATGGTTGCCTATCTATGTGGAGGTATTCTGCACGCCTACTTTTATCTCTGCATAATACACTTCGATAGATATGTGTTGCGCCAGCAAGCACGTGAATAATTAATGCGTGCACTATCCTTCGAACTTCTAGGCTTCTGCAAGCAAATTGCACGCATTTTAAGGACGGTCGTGTAACATAGCAAACAATAACTTGCCAAAAAAGGGGGTTGTGGCTACAAATTGAAACTTAAGTTTTACATGAGATTATTGGCTTGTTTCTTGGGTATAGGCAACCTAATAAATATATTAATAATTTTCCCATTAAAATAGGGCTCATCTTATAGTAGAAAATGTACATTGCAAAGGTGTTCATTGGTATGCACCATTTTAAGCTTCGGTAATCATTAATTGTCCTGTGTTTTATGTAATACAATTATAAAAGTTAAATTTATACTCTTTTCTCTCCTCCATGTTAAAGTGCATTCTGGGACAACTTCAACGACATTAAAGTCGCCGCTTATTTTTGTAGACTGCGAAACATCTTCGTAAAGTCTAAACGGAAATCAGCCCGTAATCAGCCCATAATTTTTGAATCGCTTTACATTCGCAATCGTACTCCCTCTGAAAAACATCTCACCATCGGAGAAACAAGCTTAAAAGAGGAAAATAAAGCCATTACCAAATGCCGCTCCTACTTCCTGCAGTCCCATCCCCAGCCCATGATCTCAACTATGTCGTAAAGTTTTACACATGTTATTTCATTTTACCGTCAATTAATTTCATTCTCTATGCGTTTTTTTTTTATAGTGGCGATGAAACAAGCCCTTTTTGTATCTTGTATGCGCCCATATTGGGCACCAGTAGTGCGATACTAAAGTGTAATGTAATGTTAAGACTATTGCGAGGCTTTGTATTTAGGAGTAGATTTATTGGATTTGTGTCGTCGTTTCGTCTGGTTTTCTTAAATTTATTCTGCGACTTGCAACCACATCGAGTTTGAGCAAGCGTCTGACATGTTTATTATACATTCCGACGAGTAAATCGCGCCGCCGCCGCCGACGACGCCCCGTAATCACAGCCGCATTCCTTCGGGTCAGATGAAAACCACCCTCTGGTTGCCGCACGCAGCGGCGAAACAAACGCGGCTGGTGAAATGAGGGCTTATTTCGGGCGTGTGCGCGCGCGCGCGCGACGATGTGGTAGTGGCGGCATTCATTCTCTCGCCTCGTTTAGCCGCCGTCGTCGCAGCCGCATTGCGCGCTAACGAGCTTGCTTGCTGCACGAACGTTTTGCCCATACATAGACACAACACATTTATTTCATCATCGCATTAGCCCTGCGGAAAACGTATGAAAATAATTTTCCACATAAATTCGCTTGTGTTAATATTCTTTTTTTTATATCTATTAATTATATTAGTAATATTTATCCCCATATTGGAAGGCATTTATTGCGGTAGCGCTTTTTGTATCGTTAGATTCTCATTTGGGCACACCGGAGCAGGAACAGCAGTGAAAAGTAATTGTAGGTTGCTAGGTATTTTAGTTTGCCTGTGGTGGAGGCAGCGGGCAAGCGTACGTGCATGACATAACCAAGTAAAAACGGAAAACTGGGAGAAGCATCAATCACGCGCACGTCGTCGGCAATTATCTGCGCAATAAATATTTTCACGAGCCACCATCCCTCTCTCTGCCAACCTACCATTAAGCGTTGCATTCTTTAGGGTAAGGTTTTGGGTGTAAAGTCAACTTAGAAAACTCTGAGTCTATCCTCTCGATATGTGACACGTAATAATTTCCAGCCTGCGATAAGACCCAAGGTCTTATGGGTCGAGGTCGATGTCGATTAATGGACATTATTATTACTCATGTCAACAAGAACCTATGAACATGAAGCGAGTATGATGTATTCATGCATTCAGTGTATGAGACTTCATGGATTTTCTGATATATTCTCTTCAATCGACAATTGTTCTTATTCTGGTTGTCGTGGATTTGGAATGGACTTTTCTTAGTAACGTATTTTCGGCTTCTAGGTGCATAGAAAACACGTGATATATGAGATTCGACATTAATCTTTGTTGCGATGCACTAAAAAATACGGTGGATTTTTCATTTGTCGCTACTTTTCCGGCTTTATAAATATATTTCTATCTCGCGACGGGAATGTGAATCATTGCAAGTTGGGAGTCATTCATCTCTCCAAAGGCCCATAATTTCACTCCAAACCCAGCAATAACAGATATTCTCCAGCAGTACTGTAAACAAAATTAGGATTTAGCATTGCTTGCCCAGGTTAGCGACATATCCCAATGTTGAAGTCTACTTAGTGCGCTTACTGCGCATGTATTGTTTAATCATTGACCGGATGTGCCGTCAGCAAACGTTGACGTGCACCGGAACTACGGCATAGTAGACATCTTCGACAGGGTGTAACCATAAGCAATACCCAAGTTGGTGAACGTTCTTAGGAAATATATGAGTTGAAGTAAATGCAGAGAGTCGATTGGAGGGCTTGGTGAAAATATTTACCTCCGAACTGTTGCCGTAATTTGTTTCCCGTGATCTTTCGGTGTCTTCCGGTAGGATGGCATACTTTGGCATTTCGAAGGCAGGGCATGTCGAGGTACGTGACCGACCTGTCCGACCGTGTCCGAACGCTTCCTGTTTTGCTGCCGCTCACGCGCATTGTCTGCAGCGATATGAATTGTTGCGTCGGCATTTAGGGTGTGTGCGCACCGAGGACAGAAAGTGGCAGCTCGCAGTAACGAGCGGGGATGTTCAGGCTTTCAGCGTTTGGTGTTCTTTATATCAAAATTACGCTGGGATGAAAATGGAGTTTTGTTTGGATGTTTGCTTCCAGATGGACATCTGGAAGTACGTGTTGTAGTTGGGTTTTGATGTGGGTAATTACTCTTGTTAACATTTTTTTTAAGAGAAGCAAACAAAAATGCAAATGTCTCTTGGGAAATATGAAGGAAGATGAAATAGATACAACAATACAGAAAACTGATTGTATATCTGCAATATGTTTGGGAATCTTCTGATTTTTCAAGCATGGCTAATATGTGAAGGTAGCCTACCATAAAAACTTTATTTGACAGATGGTGTTTTATAGTGTCCGAACAACTTTTCATTGAAGCTTATTTGTTTTTGTCGAGGGAATGAATGATTTAAGCCATTAGTTAGCTGATAACAATGAAAAATTTATGCTTAATGTGAAAACAAAATATAATTGGAAGAGTTTTATTGGTTGCCTACAACAAAAAGTTCTATTGAACGGCGACTACATTAAACTGAGTTTGAACATACTTTTTGTTTGTTCTTCGTTGACCTGATCTGATGGGAGAAATTGTTTCCCTCCATAAATGTATTCCTTATTCAAATTTTGTAGATTTTTTGAAATACGTGCCTCCTTCGCAAACGTTGTTCGTACATATTCCGTTAATATTTAATGGCATGAATAATGTCTTTCTTGTTACCAGCCTTCTCTTTCTCCTAACTTTCTTGCACCACCTTCACCAAAGCGTTTGGCTGAGCTAAAAAATTATAAAAATAATCCAAAGCTGCGCCGTACATCCGGCCAAGAAAGAAGAAAGCGTTTTGTTTCTGGAAAAAGAGCTAAAAAAATCTAATGGAAAATTCGTCGTTCCACTCGCGGAATTGTGCGCAAACAAGAGTAATATAATACAAAAACACAATACTCACATTGTACCAGCTCGACACAATATGCTCATGACATAACTCGACAGGCACACAATGTGCTTTCTATTTATTCCACATCAACTTGTTTGGTCGATTAATAAATTACGCGTTTCGCTCATTTTTGTGCAATGTTGACGCAACTCACGCATGCTGAATGTAATATTCTCTCCCGACTGTTGTTTTAGGGAATTACGCAACGGTATACTGTGCGACTGTCATTGTTGCAATGTGATGTTGTATTTTTTATAGATTGTGTTGAAATTGTGTCGGGATGTAATGCCTTCGGCTACGTGATTAGCGCCCGTAATGTTATAATCATCGTGACGATGTGCGTCATGTTTGTGCGGACATTTCAATTCTCCAGCAATTAAATTGTCTGGCGTTTTCGGGAGGTGGGAATGGGGGGGGGGAGGGGGCAGAAACGACTGGTACACTCTCGATTGCGTTATTTTATTAGTGGATGTATGCGTAGGTGTGTTTCATGCCATTGTCGTGTGTGGTATTGAAACGTTGCGAACATTGCATGCATTGCGCCACAAACAGGCGCTTAACTTGCAATCATTGTGTGCGGTTGACGGAAAAATTGTGCATTTACGGAATTTGCGGGCTGCAAGCTCATACCGTGTATTAAAATACAAGATAGCTACGCTATTGTTTCGTCGTTTTCACGGAAAATTGTGCGCTCCTGTTGAACAATTCGAACAATCGCCGACGTCCCACCACGTCATGTAGATGTGGATTGCAGATAAAGGCATGCGATGTTGCGTGCGAATTGGAGAAAATGAAAAAAAGAGCGCCCGAATGATATTTCAAAGATGAATGGCCGTAATTTCACATTTAATTATTTTATGCCGCCGCTGTGCAGTTGGGTTTAATTAATTAAAGTTAAATAGATTGCTTCGATTGCAAACTATTGGCGGTGGCTCTGTGCGGAGGAGTAAAAGTGCGCTGTGCGCGTTCAGGCGAGACGAATTAATTTTAAAAGCATATAGCTCCGGGACTGCGGGTGTAATGAAAAAGCATGAGTGCGAAATGTTTTTGCAAACTTGGACATTGTGCGTTATGAAACTTGGAGGGTGCGTAATGCCTTTGCTGCCTCGGGAGGCTTATAAAGCGACACGGGCGACTTCTAACGCCTTTTTGGAACCACAATATTTATTGTGGTAGTTATTTTAGAACATACATAAAGGAAACAGATATTTAGCGAAGTTTATGCTGAAAGGTATAAGACTACCATATGTAAAATGGGTTGCCTATGATATAATCCTGATTTGATTTTAATTGAACGCAAAGCATAAAGTTCAGTTTCTACACTTCAAAATATTCGAGAAATTAATACAAGCCTCAGTTAATATCATTTTCATTATTCTTATTCCTTTTTGTATCCGTATTCCGGGTGTAGGGCATTTGTGGTGTGTGATTGTAGTCGACCTGCCACCAACGGCCGCTTAGTAGCTGGACCGTTTGTTTGGTTTTAACTCAGTTAATCTCAAATTGCGAATTATTTTAATTTACAGGATTCAATCATTCCGCCAATTTTTGGCATTTGAATTTGAGTTGCTGTCATTATTACCCGACGTAAAATGGGTTGCATAATAGAATCTCGTTTTACAACACCCAAATTTTGTGATTCTTATGCCACATGGAACACTTTGCATATTTCCCATTTCCCTCTCTATGATTGCCATAGTACGTGTCATTCATCATTTACAGTCCTATTTGGTGACTTGGACTTGTTACTTCGTCATCCTTCGCAAATAATCTGCGGTCGTCTGATGATGCCGAGCGAACCTCTGGCGAATTAGGTCCTTCGTCTTCTTTATGCTTTCGTCGTTCCAAATATGCGTCGTGGTGACATACAGGAATGGAGGTAAATTTACGCCCGCACTGTCATTCACTTTCCCGTTCGCATGTCCATCTTGGCGGATACTCCCAAGCACCAATTCCAGCATCTTACATAGGCGGTTATTAAATTTTTGTGTTCGACGGTCCTAAATTGCAATCTTTCAATATCTTTATTGCGCAACGCGGTAAGGAAGCTGTAATGCAATTTGTTGCCTGATATTACAATTTTTATGGGTTTTAACATCCTGGTATTTCCTCCTTTCTTTTTTTGTTGCTCCTTCAGAATGCGGATTTGGATTCACTACTATAAACGTAATACTTCGGAACTTGTTACCACACATCAGGCAAGTTTCCTCCTTCCTCACTTTTCGCAGAATTCTGGTGATATATTGTTCTTTTCATTTGTTTCTCGCGGGATTCTATGATTGCGAATTTATGTCTCTATGTGGACGTTTCATTTCATTGCGCCCAGTCCGAAATCATGTTGTTTTCTTCATACTTGCCTATATACAACAGCTACTATAAATGTCAGAACCTTATTATATCTTGTTTTGTTCTCGCCTCGTCTTCAATCCACTTCATCTTCTCCAGTTGCTTTTGCAGGCAGGTGCTTACTATTGTTGTTTCGGATTCAATTTCTCGACGGATAATGATGACGCGGATGTTGCTAGATGTATTGCATGGACGTAGATCATGTAAATCGTTTCGGCATAATAGCGTAATCTATTGTAGACGACGTCAAAGGCAACCCCTTTTGTTGCGCTGCTACCGTCTGGGAGAAAAGTGAAACGATTTTGCATGCCGAACGCGCGCACAAAATTGGATTACAATATTATCTGTTTCACAAGCGCAATAAATTAATTACTTGCGTGTGCTGCATGCTACATCACTGGGTGGTACCGATAATGATGATCATCATCAGCATGCAACAGGAAAGTCATTTCATGTTTTGTACTCTTTATGATTTGATATTTACATTTACAAGTTTGGTCTGATTTATTTCTGATTATATTCTTTCTAAATAATATCTCTTGGAGTGTATGTTTGTATTCTGAAGTAATCTCAGCTTGGAGCGTTAAAACGTTACGAAATTACGCATTAATGCATTCAAATGGCAGCTCTGCTCTCGTTTGAGGCCAACCTTTTGAGTGAATTTCGGGCGCACGCGATAAAGGTGTGCTCACCTTCGGCTGGCGCCGCTTTGTATCCTGGTCGAACGAGGGCGACGCCGCTCCTTGTTGCCATGCCGACGGCCGCGCGTACACAACGACCCGCCGCCGCCACCGACGCGCCTGCCGCCAGCGTACGCGGGACATCCTGGCGCCCGCCAATGCGTCACGGAATCCAACATCGTGTTTTTCTTTGCAGAACATACTCGTATTTCATATCTACGCCTACGTAAAGACGCTTAGTTGAAATCCTATTTATTCTAATAAGAGACGCCAGGGCATAAATATGTACACCGTTTAGAGGAATATTCTTATTATACCAACGTAAATATTTTCAATATTTATCACTCTTGTAATTCCTACTAGAAAGGTTTGGGTTTCTTCTTGCAGTAGTGCAACAAAATCGCAGTGCCCTTATTGTCATACAAATGGTAAATGACGACTGCGGTTGCTTCATACTCGTTTCCAATGGCTATTCTGTTTTACTTACTTATTATTGTTTTGTGTTATGGGGTCACGACTGCCTGTTTAATGTACCTTAATGTATTCTTAATTAAATCTAATGCACAACAGTCTGTTGACCGGGAAAACCGGAGGCATATAAACGAATTTCATATATGGTTATGTATGTAGTGTGCTGTAAAGCTGACGCAATTAATCTACATTAATTAAGGAATGCTGGGATGTGATGTTAGTTGGTTTCTTAGCTGGAAATCACTTTACTGCCGGTATTAACTAATTAAATATCATTCAAAGTTGACTTAATTTGTTGATTTATGTAAAGGGTCAGGAGTTATTTGCAGCCAAATGGTGGTGGTAGTTGTTTTTGAATGTTTTTGATTTTGGCCTATTTGTAGGCACCTCAATCATATCTGTGGTTGTTTTTTGGTTAAAATAGCTTGATATTTAATGTATCTAGAGAAAACAACTTGAATTTTGTGTCTGAAAGTTACAGTTCAGTAGTTATAAAGACAAAACCTCAACTTTGTATAATAAATCTTGATCTTTCTTGATCACACTTTATAATTCACCCATAGATGGAGCCATTTCAATCAACTCATCATTAGCTTGCAATGGCAATATCTATCTAGGACAAGTTGTTCCCCAGGACCAGTTCAAATCCACTCCAATCTTCTACAGTCAGCAATCACTTTCATTTCAAACAATGACCAAATACATACACCATTTTGTGATATTTCACGCCCGGTTTAGCTTTAGATTATAAGAGGTGTAAAATCCATCCGGACAGAGGTGTAATAATAATAATGGATGGTATACGCTACCTCAAACTACTAGCAGTATTTATTCCACGTTAGGGTCCAGCAGAATGTTCGAGCTATACAAGATTCTAATGGCGTTACAGCCAACGTCCCATCCATCGCGCCTGCGATGGCACCAAGCACAGCACTGCTAATTCGAGCTAATAAAGAAATTGACAGGATAACAATACAATGGAAACGAATAGTCTAGCTCTTACTATGAATCTATGAAATCTGAATACCATCAATGTCTGGCTTGGACGTATTTGATCCGGTTGGATTTGTGATGCTTGCATTACCCATCCACGCATGCCGCCCACGCGTCATTCACTAATAAATTAAAAAAGTGGAAAATAGTGGGTTATGAACTGACCCCATTGTGACCAGTGGTTCTCATTTCCGTGCCTCAGTTGGAAATTGGGATATCATAAACATGTCGGGGATATTGATAGGTGCGGTCTGACAGATAAATAGACATACATTAATTAAATTCAGATGAACATCAATTATATTTCTTCTGGCAAAAGTGGAAATGAAATGTGGAGGATGTTGCGAGTGCATAAATTCACAGCATGATTGATTTATAAACCTTTCTATGCTCATTTATTAGATGGAGGAATTTTAGACGTTCAATTAAGCAATCTTACTTAACTTCTGCCGTTGCTGATGGCTCGTTGTCGTTTTAACTGGATTATAAGTCTCATCCGAGAAACTCGTACCGCCGGAAACTATAGCCGGAGAGGCATCTTGGAAAATGAACAAAACGAAGAAAAATTTATCTTCCTTTCATTCTACTGCCATGGATGGCTAATCGCCTTGGGTGTGACTCACTTTTCTTCTTCGTTGAACAAGTTGTCTTCGATCTTGGTAATTTACTCAGTGCTGGCTGAAAATAAAAGTGAAGGAAGGGATGTTTTAATTAAACTATCTATTGTTTGTTTCACCCAACAATGTCAATACTTGCTTCGAATTTGCGCTTCCTTTTACATAAGGAGCGCAGTATAGAGAGCGTAATTTAAGAACATCTTTATTGGTACAAGGTAAAGGAATTTAAGTGAGACATGTTGGAATTTAAATGGTAATTTAAACGTTTTATGTTTAAGAGATAGTTTTCAATGTTGATACACTTGTTTCCCCAACGACAAATGCTCGATTCTGCAATTTCTTCCCTTCCTCAACACAAGGTGTTGTAACACACCACCGACAATTTGCAGGGAAATACATGTCCTTTGCATTTGTATCGAATTTCGCCTGACTCTCGTTGCAATTCCCTCTGCTGCTTTGCAAAGTAGATTTGAATTCCCTTCCAAATGCGAACCGTCCGATGCACTTGAAGGATTTCTTTGGCACACAGTTACTTGCCACTCGCAGGTCTGATCACTCATCCGGACGGAATGCTTCCACGTTTGGGATGTGTTTTCCTCCTTACAACAAATTTTTCCCGTACTGCAAATGTAAAGCAAATGTTCATTTGTCATCTCTTTGTCCACAAAAGATAATAGTAGATAAGTATGTAAGCAATCAGTTGGCTAGGTCGTTGCTTACTGCTAATTATTGAGCTTCGTAATTTATGCGCTTCCTTTGTTCCACATTTCCTGCTGTTCACTCCTGTAATGCCCGCTTGTAAAGTATGAACATTGAACATTTCACCAGAAAGAAGGCAGAGCGGGAGCAAGGGCGAATGTAACCCAGATTTGAATCGGGTATTCACTCCTGTCGCTTGTTTAATTTCAGGTTGTTGATTTTAATTAAAATGTTTATGTTTAATTACCAACAACGAAGTCTGCACATCATCCCTACATTTCACCACTCGTGATTTATTTTAGTCCGCGAAAGGGAATAGATAGTAAATAACTTTTTATTTTACTTTTATTATTAAATATTTTCCGAACGAGTGAACAACATTTTAATTTGGTGTTTCATCGTTTTCCTATTTATAAAATGGAGATTTATTGTTTTCATAATTGTTTATTATTATTATTATATGCTAATTATTTATGTCACTTGTTTATTGCACCCCGTTTTAATCAAAATACTGTTTTTAATCAATTATTATACAGGTGATTCGCTCTTGCAGGTGAGCATGAATTCATATTTTTATCCGTCGTATTCCAACGCATCCGGTATTAGTGAGTGCAGCACAGCTGATATTTACTCATGGGCTCGGTAAATTATTGGCCCATCAGTTCGCCAACAATTTGTGTTGCACGTACGTGTTTGGCGTGGCGTGGAAAGGACGGAAGTTTCCAACGTTCCAAAATGATTGCAATTGCTTGCTTAAAATACCAGATTGATGCAAACCCCTCTCGGTATTTGTTTGGCATATTGTTGTTTAGTTACTTGTCAGCCAGCGAGGAGCGTCGATAGTTTAAATTGATATGAGGCGCGTGTTGCATGCATTGGGTCGATGGGGAAAAAGGTGGTGGCGAAAGTATTTCACTGGGTTGTGTTTGGATTGGGGACGACGGTCTCGCACCGTCGACGGCTGGGACTCGTTCGGTCGCAAATAATTAATTTTCGTATCGACCGGGAGCGGCGCACGCGATGGATGGATACACCGAGCTCATCGACGTTAACGACCCGAAACGCGAGACGCCGCACGCGGGGGTGCGAACCGGTCGTAATTGCGTTCCCTGTTCCGTGTCGTCGACTGAGCGAGTACTACCCGCGTTTCTCGTGTTCGTTTATTTCGTCGGCGAACCTGTACTCATATTTGCCATCCCCACAGTGGTTCGACTTTGCCGCACACGTGGAAAGTCGACTTTACTTTCTACCTACTGCTTCATCTGCGAGTAGGATTCGTGTTGGGCTTGTAGGAGCAGTGTCGTATTTTAATGCATCAAATGAAATTTTTAGTTTGTTGGATTTTGCGAATTAGCTCGTGCCATTGTTTGGCCTAACGATATCCACTGACGTCGGCGTGGTGGTTGTAGAACTTGCTGGTAGATTGTTGGATGGTTGGTCGGATATGTCGAGTGTTTGACTGACGCGCAGCGCTGCAGCAGGTCACGTTAACGAGACGCGCCGAGGTGAGGTTATCCATGTATGCGACGAACATGTCCTCGTGAATAACAGCGCATATCCGCACAGCATATATATGATGTCATTAAAACAATAGTTCCATTATGTGCACAGCACTCGGTTGCGAACGTAAACATGCGACATTCACAATTTGATCTGCTCCGTCTTACAATGGCAGTTTGCCGACTTCAACTCCATCGCTTTTGTGGGGGTTGGTGCAGATTTTGGCGTTTACGGCGGCTGGGAAATCAGGCTACAATTCCTATTAGGCGCAACTATCGTGGGATAAGTGACGCGTCCTGAGTGTGGGGCTCCAGTTCTATCGTCGGGGGATAATTTCTTTCCACACCAACGCTACTTTCAGTTGTCTGTTTGTCGATTCCGACGATTTTAGATTTTCTAAGCTGCAATCGCTGACGGTAATCCCGGTATATTCCCAATCCCAGTAGCACTTTCCGGGCGCGATGTGCCGACATTGACACCACTCGCTCTGGCTCTCTCAACAGAGCCATGCGAGCATTGACGGCAAAGCCCTAAAGTAGTAGTGGATGGTGAATACGAGGCGTTAAAATGTAACCTCTACATCATACTAATTCTCAGCCACACTTACGACGATCAAAACTCAATGCATGAAAACTGGGACACACCCCGGAGGTTTATCCCTCAAGGTGTGGTGTATTTTTCAATTTGTAACGATTTTGCTTTCCATTTGGGATATTTTACAAGTAAGGCAGATGACTTTGAAGATGAGACACACACCACGCGGGGTATACTCAGTAAACAACCGAATTTATATATTTTTACCAGCATTTTATTTCGCTGCTTTCAACAAAGTTTGTTTTAAACCCACGGAATAAAAAGTCTTACGTGTTCAAAAGATAAATTTTGCGGTTTTTGCCCTCCGTTAGGCATCCTCCACTTCTCAAGGGAGCTCTTCTCTCTTAACTGCATACATTTAAAAAGATGAAGACTTGCCTGCCGCGATGAAGCGATGAGGAATGTAAATAAACCTGCGTGTGTATTATAACGACGGTGGCGACATCACGTCTTGAGGAATTGCCAGTAGGGCATGCCAGAAACGCGAACATTTTCATCTTCATTTTTCAGCCCATGCAAAGAGGAGACTGTAAAGATTGCCAACGCTGACAAAGATTGTGGAAATCAAGAAAGTTGCCGCTCTTTAGCTTACTTGGTTAGAATATTAGGGAACGCTTCCCGTGAGGAATAAGGAAAATATGAGTGTTTCCCACACACATCTGGAAGATGTAATGTGGGACAACTTGTATACACATCGTATTATTGCGTTGATCCTTTATTTACTATTGAAGGTTCGAAATTTTTATTAGGATGGTAGGGAAGTTTTAAAGAAATTTATCAACTTTTTCAATTTCACTACGTCTTTAACTTGCACCTAACTTGAAACCTAGTTGTAGCTGTTTTTATTAACATTGACAAGAAGTCCACATTTGTTGGGATTTATTCCTTATGAAAACTGTCGGGAATAAAAATTTTAAGCACACATGATGTTCAATAAAACAAAATGATGTAATAACTTGGCTGCACAAATCGTGAAAATTTTAAGTCAATATAATTCCACTTTACTGCTCTACTCTCTGATTTCATTACTGAAATTATTCTGCTCGCAGCATTTGCGTTCTCTTCCCTTTCTTGTCAAGGTTTTTCTCCAGCCACCTCGTTATGTCAACCTGCAATTGCTTGGGCGGTATAATTGGTCCTGTTTCAACAATTACAAAATTACCAAACTAAAAGCAGTGGAAAACCTTATTTAATATTTAATCGCAAACAACGAAAGAAGAAGACACCGCAGGCGTGTATTTCGCCTCTTTCAAAGGACTGCGCTGAAAGAATGCCCAGGCACTAAGGTGCGGAAGTCCGCCGAGACATAATTATACTTTAATTTGTCCAATTACTTCATTATTATTTCATACGACGCTGCCGTGGCCATCCTTTATTTATCCGGTCGTAAAATAACTTTTATCGTTAATTTTTTGCCGTTTGCCAACTGCGTCAATTGAAATGCGCTCGCGTGAATAAAAACTAAGCCGCGGTATGCGGACGAAATAAATGAAATTAATATTTCGCATTTCTCATCAGGGCGTATGAAAACATTATGCGATGCGATGAATAATGATTACAATTGTTTTAACTCGGTGTTGGATGTCCCCGGTTTTTCTTCCTGCGCTGTTTGTGCTGCACTTGCGGGTTATAAGCGATAGCAGCGGACGTTTTGGATAAATTTCTATTTACTGAGTGCACGCCGGCGGAAAACGGGCGGCGGGCGTAATAAACGAGGCATGTTCGCTTGTTTGTAAGGTTGTTTTGTCCACCCGCGCTTACGCACCCTTTGCAATGGGTTTATACAGCATGCGTTCACCGCGATGACATTCGGAGGATGCGAATTTCAGGAAGCAGTGGGGTAGTGAATTCGTGGCAATTCGTTTACTTTTTTCCGCTGCCTGATAAAGGAGTGCAACTTTTTCGATTTGTCAGCGTGGGATAAAATGTGGGCCTATTTATCATATTTAGTCTAGAAAGGTCATGTAGTTTTATGATACTTAGAACATGGTTATGTTTTAATAACTAGCAAAATGTAAATTCCAGAAACATAACTTATGTAGCATTTGATAGTAAATATAGTTCCCGAGGTGTTGTAGCTATTAAATTTCGTCAGCAGTGATCAAAGGGCCCAAGAATGGATAAAAAATGATCTGTTTTGGTATGCCGCATATTCTACTCACCTACAAGTATATATTATAGGTATCCAGTTGAAGAGGAATAAACTACAAACTGATACCTCAATGATTGTGTTGGACCAGAAAGGTTCTGCAAACCACTTTGGCCTACTGATTATAGTCGTGTATTTAGGAAGTTTTGGCTTCTTTGCCTTAAACTTGAATGCGCATGTGCCCCACATCTATTTGGTCAGTCATCCATAATGCATTAGGCAGGTTAATGGCAGTTCCAGGTAAACGTCAATCCTTACCACGCGGCTGCCGTCTCCAGCGCGCTGACAAGCGTGCCTATTGCTTGCCCACCCGCGGCTCGAGTGCATTTATAGTGTCGTGTTAGTGCCGTCGCATGTCTGCCACCATGACGTTATGCTCTTTCGGAATTCAATTATTAATAAATGAACATGGGCCCCATTTGCGAAACGTATACAGAGTGTTTCTGGAAGCGCGTTAAAAATGCCTCACTAACTCCCAAAAGGGGTGAGACAACTTATACGAACGTCTCAATTAAATAGAATTATATCTGGTATTTTATTCATAGGCCTCAAATTTCCTAACCCAATTTCCAGCGCCTACTCGTCCAAACTTGAACAAGCTGTGCCTGTGTAGTGTTGGCATATCATTACTAATTGATTCGTTTAAACTTCACCTACACTTGGCATCTGACGAGGCCTGCATTTACACCGATCGCCACTCAGAGAGCCCTTAATTATTTAAAACCAGCGACACTCTGCAGTCGCGTCGACAAAATGTCAGCGTCAAGCCGCTGACAAAATTAATAAATATTCATACGCTGCCGCCCTCGGCACTCCTATACCGCCACCCCCCGTTGTACAAAATTCATGCATCATTGTTTCCCGAAGCGCACGAATACAACGAACTTGGCGCTGGAATGATATTTTTATCCCTGGCTTATCCTGCGAAATTAGTTTTCGGATCGATAGCAAGCATGATTTAATTAATTTCCAATGGCATTTGTTGGCCGGTTATGCCATGATTCAATCAGTCATTTATCGCTATTAGATTTGAACCTTTATCCTCGATAATGGAAGCGGGTGGTGTCTATCATCCCACCATTTAAGTCAACCATCCATCAAGTGTTGTGGATGCTTGCTGTTATGTCTCTTGATGATTTGCTGTTTATTTGCTTGGCTGCGGCCGATCTTTTATACATCCTGGCAATTCATGGATGTTGCTCGGGATAAAAGAGGTGCTAGAACTAAATTCAGCCTAAGTGTAAATGGAGTGCAAACTCATCCATTACTTAGGAAGTGTTTCTGTACCATTTCATTCACTTTTTCCCATTTGCTGGATAGACATTTTCCGCGTGTGGAAGTTATCTATATATTATTTCCCATCACATTATACTGATGAATATCTTCTCCCAATTAGCACCATTGGGAATTGTTCTTAAATATTATCCTCAGCAGTTGCCAGCGCGCTTGAATTTCCGACTTTTTGGCAACCGTTCTTTTGTGTGCACCCGTCGTATATTTGGAGGACTTGTTGGGCTGGTTGGCGGTCGACGCGGGTTTAGGGATGACAGGTTATACGCTCTGCTGCTCGGCGCACGGCAGTTGAGTGGATGGATATTTTACGTATTTAAGGAAATTCAATTTTCCAACGTGCGCGCACACACATGCCAAGGTGCGCGCTTGCCAGTCTTCCGACTTATCTCGTCGCGTACATCGCTTTGCCTCTTTTTCGGCGCGTCGAACCGACAGTGAGATTTTCGATTTTAGGGACCACCACTATCATCCCTACTAGCGGAGGCAATCGGTAGGCTAGCAGTACGCAATTTAAAACCTAATCCGGTTTTATCGCAGATATTGCAAAAAATATCTTTACGTCGATTTGATTTTTATATATTTACGAAATTCGCGTAGCTTCATCAGATTGCTCGATTGGGGCATGCATAACTTGATTGCGATTTGCGCCCCCTCAAAGTTGATTTTCTCCACTTGCTTCCCTAAAATGCAAATATTCCATCTTGGTGATATCTTGAAAGTGCATTCTGGGCTGTAACCTGCAGCAAGCCTACGTCTGAGCCATGAAGAAGTCTAAATAATTTACCGCACCCGAATCAGTAAACGTCTGAGCACTACGCTCCTGTGCATATTAAAAATTAAGCGCCACCTTCTGCCTTTCTGTCATATTAAATAGGCTATGTTGTTGCTAAGGCGTGGTTGGTGGCGAATAACGGCTTGCCCGCGTAGCGCAGCAGGACGATAAAAGCTTCGGTCACTCGTTGCGCGTTGCTCGTTTCATATTCATTCGACTTTAGCAGCTGCCTTAGGAATGGAACTATCAGGTTTGCTGGTGAATTATGCAATGCATCATTCGAAATATGGAGGTGATATCACTGCGCTGCTATGCTCTCATTGATCATTGAAGCGAGTTAAAATTCACTCATCCTGAGGTGTGCTATTTGGCGGCATTCACGTGGTCTTGTCTAGATTAACATCGCGCGCTGAGAGAGCATAAAATTGATTGATACTGTGATACATCGGTGTGTGATTGTAATATACGGCTGAAATCAGTCAGGCGGACAACAAGTACGAGATTTGCTTCTCCACTAGGTATAATTCATTCCCCCACCTTCCTTCACATTCCAGCAAGCAAAACAAATTCGCGGAAAAAAAAACCCTGGAGGAACACAAACTCTATCATCCTCTATGATTAAACAACGGCCATCAATGCAAACTTTGTAAATTTATCTAAAACCCAGTCTATCTTCCCGCTGCGTTATTTCATTATGTATCACCGCATCTCAAGTTTGTCCCCAAACATGTTCAAACATTTACGCTGTGCATGATGGTCCATGTTTACCTCTTTTGATATCTCCATTCCTGCCGACCGCGTGCCATCGATGGACTTTTCGCTTCCCTCTCATCCTTGCTGATAGCTCCACTCTCTCAACAAACCAGTTCATTACAACGAGAATCGTATTGTACTCGCTCCACGCACCTCTTCCTCCTTCTCCTCCTGGTTGGTGTGCGAAAAACGAGACGCTCGCTCTCTCCCGAAACGAATCTACTTGTGTCCCGGTGTGTTTGTGTTCGATGTGCCTCTTTGCTTTCCTGCTTGCAGTGCAGCACGTGTTCGGAATGATTATTGGTGCAGTCCTCGCAACTCGGCTGTGGAGACATCCTTTCCGCATATATTGAACGGCACGAGTCGACGAGTATTTGCTTCTTGAATCCTGTCTGGTTGTACGAATGCGTTTAATAAAGAAGACACGCGTGGCGCTCGTATTTAAAGCAGGGACGATGTCACCACGTGTTGTTCTATTTGGAGACTCTTGGTGCAAGTTTGGGACTGCGGCAGGAGGTCCAGAATGGCTAAAAACTCTTGGAAAGAAGTCAACTTTTGCGAAATGATGTCGCCAGATGTTTGGCACAATCCGGGGCAATAAAAGAAGGAAGGAACAGCCTCCATCTGCTATCCTTCATGCAGATAAATTCCAAGGGCTGATTTGGCTTATCCAAGAATGAGGTAGATTCCAACGAGCGAATAATTTGGAGAAATGAGAATGGAGGAGAAGGCTAATTCTGCTGTTAATGACACGTCGCTTTGAATTAGCTTAACCTGGCATAAGTTATTGATCATACTACCCTTTTCTACCCTTATTCTTACACAATTTCATCTAATTTTAATTCCTGAGTGGTATGGCAGGAAATGTTTGTTTCGATAAATTAATTGCTATTTAGTCATGTGCATGGATATTGGTTTTAAATGAAATTCATTACTTTTAATTATCATTTCCAACCTATTACTCCTAAAGTTAGTGCAGGCGTTAAAAATGTTGATGACTCGACTCCAAACTCAATCTCCCCATGGTGTCGGCCACACAAATATCTCTCTGAATTTCGCATTTTGGCAAAGTGTACGTTTTCCAGCAGCCGAGTGGCAGTGTTATTGTTTATAATATCCCGAGGGTGCGCGTCTGCCATGGGGCGGCGCAGCACTATTGCTAAGTGCGCACCAAACATGTATAATATATTAAAGAAGTTTCGCCCTCGCATAGTGAATGACTTCTAGTTTTGGCTGCAACTTTCCACCATGTGCATTGGGCACCTTTTCCAGCAATAATTATGACATATGGTCACGAGACCCTGGATATTAATACTAAAATCATGATGGCTATGTGCACGTCCATCATTTATTTATCAGTATAAAATATATGAAGTCGGCGGAGAAAAAGCAGCAGAGGGCATTTTTCATGTTTTGGCGTAGCACAGAAACTTGGGTGCTTGGAGGTAGAGAAATGGAAAAATATTGGTATCCCAATCATATCTACATTTAGGGTTCACTTGATAGGTTGGGGTTCGCTCGGTTGTAAGGTGGTTTTGCGGATTGCGTGCGGTCGGCGGCGGTGGGCGGCTATACGTTCGGCAGGCTCGTACCTTGCCACCGCCGTCGACGACGAGTGACTAACTGCGCGTGCCGTGGATCAATATAAACGCTTCTCGCTCCCACGCCAAATCCACCTTTACCTTCAGCATACTGCCACCACTGCCACCACTGCCACGTCGCTTGAAAGGCAAACGTCGTCTACGCGAATGTCGTGCTGCCTGGCCCCAACTTGTGAAGGTGGAAGGCGATTACTATCAAACACAACCACAAGGTGGCAATTTCTATGAGTACCCGGGTGGCCGGGTAGATCTGGTGTGTATGTGTGATGATGAATGGAGGGAACGTGCGTTGACCACGCTATTTGTTCATTTTGAAACATGCATTATGAGTGATTAGCACCTAGAATTATGCTGCAGTATGGCAATAGGTGATATTTTAAACTTATCTTGTCGAACATGTGAGCCGGTGATTTGAATATTTTTGAGAGCGTGTGATAAGCGTTTCGCTGGTGCTAAAAGTCTCTATGAGAAAGCTATCGGCTTTCGAACTCTCTAGCTGGCTGCGTAAACCTGGGTAAGAGGCCGCAAATGTGCGGCGCGGATGGTTAATCGTTCGAAAGTAAAGAAGATTAGGTGGAAGTTATTCGATTGCACTTGATTGTACAAAGTGTTGCCAAGCCATCTCGATTCTTGATGCACAAGCACCATAGCGATGCGAAATATTTTATTCAACACCCGTTAGGAGAAAATGTCGTATAAGCCGGTCCTAGATTCACTAGTGCATACAACCTGGAAGTCCTGGGATATGGTTCGTACGTATCGACTGGAAAACGAGCAGACGGTCACGGCCACCTTCGAAACCTCCTTCCGACAGATAAAACAAATGGCGCGTGAGCAACAAATTATTTCGCATAATCGCTATCAATTTGTAATTTTCTGCCACATACCTTTTCTCACCCACTCCCCCCAACCCCCTTCTCAGCCAAAACATCCTCGCACATGATAAAATTTCCGAACGCGGGCTTGCAAGATTTGCACAACATATTCGAGCATATTTCCCGGAATTCATTATTAGATGCCAGCATTTCCGGCGTACATTAACTTGAGTTCAAAGCATGGTAAATGCGATGCATATTCAGGTGCCTAAGGAATTCAAATTAACCAATGCTTGGAGATACAGATTCTATACATTGGAAAAAATGTATGAGTTTTTCAAAAATGTAAATTACTTCTGAAGGCATTTTGGTATTTTTTGATTTGCTGAATTGGCCAGTAAGCTATTAACGAACTGGCGAATTGCCGTATCTCACCGAAAAAGTAATATAAGTTGGAAAGTTCTCCAAGTTAGACTCGTTACTGTTTATTTCCGCGGTTAACTTTACGCCACCAAAGTTTATCGAAACAATTTTATTGGCTGTTGGCCTTCTCAATGCAGAATCAAGATATCAGGATGTTTAGTGTCCGTCCCTAGAAAACTCTCAAAGAAATCAAACTTTTCACTTAAGTAAAATGGGTTGGTGGTCCTATTACCTGTTTTCTGCAAACTTAATCCGGAGATTAGTAAATGTAATGTTCCTCTGTAATGAGTAAAACTTTAAAACACCTATTCCTAATGAGCCCCATTCTATTTCCATTTTAAAACAGCGCAATACAATTAGAAAAGAAATTATTGCAGCACTTTCAGGTTAGCTAACTTGCAAGCGGCAGTTCCAATCTGCAGCACTAAATCCACGCAACAAATCCCAACGCCAGGGTATTTTCTCAACGCAACCCCACTTGAAGCAAGTTTAATGAAAACGATATATCTCTGTGCAAGTTGCACTCGTCGGCCGAATGTGTTCGGCAGCACGTTTCGCCTGTGGCGACGCATCGAGTTAGGGAAAAGTCGTCGCGACGTCGCTGGCGCCGGTGAAGCTATTGTGCGCATAACATCCTAAGGACTTTGGAAAACTTTTACGCAAGTGCCAAGTTTTCGGCAAGAGCAGCCTATCCTCCGGTTGTCGTCGACACGGTCGCCAACTTTCTCAAAGAAAAGCTCACTCTTTTACGCAAGCGAGATAAGTTTAATGTCCGCGCGAAGGGAATTATCTCAAATGAATGTATCTGAGTGTTTGTATTTATATGAAGCATGTAAAAGTTGGGTCTTTCTTGTGGTTTGGGATTTAAATTAAATGCGCAATGTGAATTGAAAAAACGTAATTGGAACCAACAAATCATTGACATCTCCGCCGCCGCGCAAAAGTCAATCAGGTTCGATATTTAATTTCGACGCTTTGCAAACGCATAAATTCGACAAACCAATTTACGCCGCACGCCGCTGACGAGCTTGTCATCTCTGATAGGGCGTTATTTTTAATTAATATCCGAAAGCGTCAGAGCCAATCAAAAAGCCTGTGATCGATACACAAAGCAATGCGATGCGCACAGCTTGCCATCGGCCAGCAATTATCCGCAATCGGCGAGTAATTATGAAAAAGTTGCTTGACTAAGCAGGCACCAACACAGCGTGACGATCTGCACGCATGCGGAGACATATATAGAAGGGGTTGGGGTCGAGGATCGGCGACAAGTGGACGGCAAAAAAAGTGAAGAGCGCGCGCGAGTCGAGCGAGCGATTGCTCGCTGAGATAAAGAACAAACACGCGACGTGTGCAGCCCGCAGGCGTCGCGACGCATCGGGGTGAAAAACCCGTTGACACTGGCGCGCATTCCATATGCTCGCGACGCTCTTGGCTCGAAACGCATGGAGATATTTTGAATTGCGCCTGATGCATGTTGTTTCGAGCGTGTGTGGGTAGAACAATGTGATTTTATACCAGGGGGGAAATTCAAGTGCTCACTCAGTCGTCGGTTGTGTTTACAAATGAACGCATGTTATTCCAATATTTCAATTTTCTATTTTGTGGAAAAACTGGTTTGGGATTTTTCGAAGAAGGTACAATGTAGAATAGAGGATAGCCGTTTGGGATACTTAGTTAAAAGTGGAATAATCATATTAATTCTTTAAAATGCTTTTTGCAGGGTAATTTTTCAAGATCTTGAATAGAAAAGAGCACTTTTTTTTTCATTCTACAGCTTTGCAAACAAAATCAACAAAATGTAATTTTTTTCAATCGTAAAAGTATTAGTAGAATGTGTGATTGATTCGTATAATTAATAAATCTGCTTTGAACATTTTGAAAATTACTTTTCTGTTCGACACTTTCAAAGTAGCAGGACAGGAATGTTATAGGCAACCCTATTAACTCAATACGGTCTGCTTCTTTTACACTGAGCCAACAATTATTTCTCTTTTTTTATTAGCATGTTTTGAAGCATAGTAAATAATTTTTTATTCTTTGTACAGAATTAAACATTGGTTTTATGCTATTAAGTCTGAAATTAGTTCCTTCGCAGTTTGCTCCTATATTTCCCAGTAAAAATCATTACAGGTATTCGCAAAATACCCCACCAAAGTTAAATTATACTTAGTTTTTATTGTTGCTTCAACCTGATCGCGTGCGTGTGGCGCTGGGGTTAAACAATGGCATTTCCAAATTGCGATTGCCCATTCAGATAGGGCACGTTTTCCGTACGCTCTTTGTACGCGACGCTTTGTACCACTCTCGGTTCTTGGCTCGCTTTGAACGAAATTGAACCGACAACGGTTGAAACCACCCGGCTAATAATAGTGCCGACCACTAGGAAACCCCTGACCAAACAAATTCGGTTCTTGTTTTTGTAATCGATCCTATTGCTCAATAGAATCATTATCAATGACAGCCTTATCAAGGCCAGCGCTATCTACTTTATATATTTACTCAAAGACTGTTGGTGTGCCGCTTTCAAACAACATTGTTTTCACGGTTGCAACTGTTTCGCACCACTCGGAATAAAAGTGTAATCTGCGTACAATTCATGAACATAGAAAACGCTTTGAGTTTTCGATTCGCTGAACAACTGACGCATTTGAGCGCACCAAACATTTGATGACTTTGTGCGGATGGAACAAATTAATTAACGAATCAAAGTCAAAGCTCTGCAAAACAGACACATTGTGAAATGTGGTGATATTTGCCTGCCGTGCTGATATCGCACCGCGAATGTTTGGCTCTCTTGTTTTGCACGTTCCGGGTGCTCTTGTACTTTCTAACCTTTGTTGATTTATTCGGTTCTAATTGTTATCTGACATTTGTTGCAGGTTCGCACCCTCTTTGTCAGTGGTTTGCCCATGGATGCGAAACCACGTGAACTGTATTTGTTGTTTAGAGCTTACGAGGTACAAATTTATATCAAAATATTTATGGTTTATATTTTTACTGATAATATGTTGGAGCTGTGAGGAGCTTTTGTGGATATTTTCAATCGGAAACTCTACATATTCAAAATGTTTATATTTTACATTTAGATAATTTGACAGAAACTCCTCACACTTGTTAGTTACCTACTAAATATTGCATTAATTGTATATTTATTGTTGTAATAGGGTTACGAAGGTTCCCTCTTGAAAGTTACGAGCAAGAATGGCAAAACTGCTTCGGTAAGTCTCTGTCTTATTCTTCAGCGACTGCAGCAAGCAAATTGGGTTAACGCTGGCGGCTTCCTTACTGAGTTATAATGTTTATCTTCCAGCCTGTGGGTTTCGTTACCTTCAACACGCGGGCAGGAGCCGAGGCAGCAAAGCAGGATTTGCAGGTGCGTACGAGATGCCATTAAGTTAACTGCCAACTCGTTCTAAACTAATGATGATGTTCGACTGAATATCGCATCCAATCGATACGGGCGTAAACGCCAATTTTATGCGCGCTGATAAGCTATAGATCCCTCTCTATAAATAGCACCGGCACCAAACTAACACAGCACGTGTGCTGCCCACTCATCCCCATTATACAAACAACAATTAGGCCTGTTTGTACCTGGTTGTGCTTAATTTTTTTGCTCATTTCTGCTCAAGGATAGCCGACGATATTCAAAATCTAACGCGGGTTTAACAATCCAATAGCTGTAGTAACTAGCATTTTAACAATCAGCCAGTCCTTATTTTTCTAACTCGAGTTCAACGAACAATCACACCAAATCACTTTTGTGGGCAATTTTGCAGCAGGGCGTACGGTTTGACCCCGACATGCCGCAGACCATCCGGCTGGAGTTTGCTAAAAGTAACACCAAGGTTAGCAAGCCCAAACAGCAAGCCGCTAACGCCGCCAACACGCACCCAACTCTGATGCACCCCCTCACCGGACGTAAGTACACACCGAATCTGTCTCTCTTCTCTGTGCTCTAACTCTTAACTCCCGCTGCTCATCGTCACCACCAGAAAAACGTAACACCGCCCCGCCCCGCCCCCTTCAAGTGTATTATCATAGTTGCCGCCTCACCACCCTGGACTCTAGTGTCTCATCTTTTTTGACTCTTTTGACCCATCCAAAGCTGAACGCAACACACTCAAGCGAGATGAATGTGGACAAGTGTCACACACACACACACACACACACACACACCAGAAAGCCACACATCCAACCAACACCTAACTCCACTTGCCTTTGTCACCAGCCACGATGAATAGCTCACCAAACCCTCCTCCATAAGCAATGATTAATACTCGGTAGTAGGTAGGCAGACTCTGTAGCGTATGAAAGAAACGTTTAAAGATGGTTCTGATGCGGTTGGTCGGGACTGAGCTTAAGTAATGTGGACGGGACTTGAGAGTTGATTGGGGACGCTTTTGTGTATCGTGTTTTGTTATGTAAACGTCCCAGGATGTCTCAAATTTCAAGGGGTAACATTAATAAAGAAAACTTTTCCTAATGTGTTAATATCGAGAGCTAATGAGGTTTTCATTGTTTTCGTAGATTTGGGTGCACCCTTCTTCCCGGGAGGTCCTGAGTTGTGGCACCATCCGCTGGCGTACTCAGCCGCCGCCGCCGCCGAGCTGCCGGGTGCACTGCAACACGCGACGCTTGTGCATCCGGCCCTTCATCCGCAGGTTCCGGTACGTTCCTATCTTTGACTATCTTCAGCAACAGACAAAACTCTGGACTCGCAGCTGCAGCAGCAGGCTAATGCCCAAGTCCACCATCACGTAAGCGTTCGTTGGCAAAACCCCATTCAGCGAATGGCACATTTTGTAAAATGTAATTTTTTATTACCGGGAATTACATCAGCCGTCGTTATCTCTGCCGCATCCGACCGCATTGACGTCGGTCCACGCCGCGGCGGCTGCCTCTCTGCCGCACTTTCTACCAAGCCCGGCGCTCGGCTCACCCGTAGGGTCGTCCTCGTCACAACCGGGTGGCATTGGCACTGCGATGACTAACCCGCCTTGTTCGACGCTCTTCGTCGCCAACCTGGGCCAGTTTGTCTCCGAACATGAACTCAAGGAGATCTTCAGCAGGTAGGTCGCATTTACCAACTAGCCCAACCGCTACCCAATCTGGTTCTTTGCCCACTGATCACGATTTGCATGCGGTTTTGCACTTGACCATCTACTCCACCTGATGGCAGGAGTAGCTTGCGGTCCATCACTGTGTCTGGAACCGTATCAGTAGTCGCTCACTCACCGAATGCACACCACCCTACACACACGATGTGGTTGTTCTTGTTGCACAGCTTCCCCGGCTTCTGCCGCCTCCGCATGCACGCCAAAGGGGGCTCGCCCGTCGCCTTCGTGGAGTACCAGGACGTTCTCTGCGCGGCGCACGCGATGTCATCGTTGCAGGGCTCGTTCCTTCTCTCATCCGACCGCGGCCCCATCCGCGTCGAGTTCGCCAAGAGCAAAATGGCGGCGGAGGTCTGTTGTAACACACACTCACAATGTTCACCGATTTTTCTCGATCTCAACCACCGCCCCCCCCCCCACCTTCTGGCCACCACAAGTACTTTGTTGCGCACCACGAACCACACCGCTTCTTTGGTTTCTAATTTCTCAGACTGATCACTTTTGTTTGGATTGGCTTGTACACCGGCAGGCATTGATGTCGATGACCTATATCAGTAACGCCAACTGCGAATTTACCTTTTGCGTTTCTCCATTCTTTTCAGCAGCTATGATTTGATGAAGTCGCACTAACGTTGAGACGTGACGTTTTTAGGGATCAAAAGGAGAGGAAAATGGACAATCTTAATTCTTATCTGCCCCTCAGTACCTGACAACGAACCACCACCGCCCACGTTGTGCCCAGCCACTGAGGCGGTTCCGGCGGCGGCAACATCTGCGACATTGCCTTCTACTCCTTCACGCCCGCCGCACTTGTTTCAGAGATAGCCGGGAGTGATCTACGCCGAACGGGAGGTGTTTTGATCTGTTGTTTCACAGCGAGTCCGTGATATATTTAAAACTACAAATCAATACAAGAAACACAAATGCGCATTGTTGTTGTAACCTGCAGGTAATTTATTCATATCAATCGAGCGGCGTCGCGACAAGCGCGCTTCGATGCAAAAGTAAGCTAAGGATGACGTTAATTGAGACAAAACAAGCGAAATTTTGCAATTTGCATATAGCGTACGCGAAAATTTAAAGTTTAAAAGATGATGATAATTTTACACAATCTATATACACATTACATACTTATATACTAAAAAATATTTAATATTAGCTTGCTGCGCATACGGTGAGCCAGCGTATTGTATATTGAGCATACGAAAACACTCTAAACTCAAAGGAACTTAAAACGGTGAAACGAACACAAATTACAAAGATTGATAAAAGCTAAAACCAAAGGTGCCCTATATAAGTATATTAATTATATTACCTAATTAATTAATTGATAAAATTATGGATTGAAATTTACGCAAATGTGAGGTGGATCAGTTAAGTTTTAGAAAGTATTCATTATTAGAAGTATGATCTATTTAATCGATTAAGCGTGTAGTCATGCCGACGGCAAGCGTTTGTTATTAACACTTTTATATGAAATAATTTTAAACGCAATTTAATTTCGCTGCGCGCTAGCCGATGAACGGCTTCCGTACGGAAAAAGGGACTCGAAATTTGCGGCAATCGCGTGCGCACGTTGGGAATGATTAGGCTCGAGATTTGATATCGGAGATTGCTAGGGTTTTCCACGTGCTGCACGCGACTGCACGCTTAATACGGTTTGCGTTTTTAATGGGAGGATAAGTTTTCGTTCGGCAATTCCGATTATGTATACCTCTACGATAAAAAGAACAATGAAGCAATAAGGTTTGAACCAACCGCCGTATTCTCGGCGAACCGAATGCACGAACACACACAAGACATGAAATATTACGCAAGTTAAGTGAAACAGTAAACGCATTTCAAACTTGAAACATTAATTATTATTACAATTATTATGATTATTATGATTCTACATCATGTTTGGTATGTAATCATCTGGAGCCGTTTCCCTCAGAGTAGCGCTAAATTAATATCTATTTATATAAATGTGTATTGCGCTGTTCGACGCATCGAGGCGCATCGAACTCGTAGAGAATTAATCGCAAGCTGCAGCAGGTGGCAGAGATATACTAAAGAAAATTAATTATTATAAAATAGAGTAAACTCAAACATATCAATCAATCTGTGTTACGCTATACCAAATATGCCTGAAGTTCGGAGCTGCGGAAGGAGGCTTCTGTTTCACGTTTTAAATATCGATATCGATTGACATCGGCTCTCTCTCAAATCTATATTTCTCGTGCGCGTGCGAGCGTGATAGCAGTTGACACGAAAAACAATTCAACGAGATGTGGTTTTCCAACTGCGCAAGCAAATTTTAAAAAATTCACAGTTTATCAATTACAAAGTAAACAGATACAAGGGTGTGGGGCACACTCGACAACAAAGTATTTATCTCTATTAAATTATACACGATTTACAACTACTAAAGTACTACAAATATATTTAGATTGTCGGGAAACGAACTAATCAAGGCAAAGCCAAGATGAAAAGATTATTGCAACATGTGAATAAATATAGAGAATAATTAACGCATGCTGAAGTAATGTAACACTATCTTTAGCTGCTTCGTACTTGCTGTACTGGAATCTCGCTCTCGTATGAGTGTGAGTGAGGTATTCATTAAATGTGTTTTTTCACTCAGTCACTTATTAGAAGCAACTCTCAGCTGATTCGATTCAATTAGCAAACAATATTTGCCGTCCCGAGAACTTGTTCAACTTAAATAACGAATTTCAACACGTTTTCCTGCGTTGAACTTGTATTGTGAAGAGACAATCCCTGCTTGATTGGTGAACGGGTAAAATATTAAGCACTTGAAGACTGCTGTATTTAAAGTGTGAGGTAATGCGCTTCAGGAAACAAAATACAACTAAATGAGCGCAAAAGTTGAGCATAGTATAACATATAACAGGACAGTGTAACAGAGTATTTATAATTTTATAGAAATAATATTGTCATTCAATAGCAATTCAGTACTGTTATGATTAGTTAGGAACGTACAGACCAAAGTTTTTTTTTTTTTGTTAAGAGAGTACCTAATATATTAAACACTAACACCTAACAATGATGAGCGTAGGGGATTTATTAAATTAATTCTATCACTTTAGTTTCGAATTGAACCAAACAATAATTAACTCTATGATGATATGTTGTCGGTTATGATAAGTTTTTTTCGTAGGTTTTACTGAACGTCAGTATCTCTTGCATGTATTATTCTAGTTTGTTGTACGAGTATTTGTTTCGTTTTTGCTTTTATATTTTTTAATTTAATATATTTGGTTGTTTTGTTCTACCTTAAACTCTTAGATCGGGCGACAGGTATTTTTTTATCATGCCGTTGTGCAGTTAATAATTTCAAGGAGGATTCATCGGAGGATAGGGAATAAGAACGTTGACATTGAGTGGATCTGATCTAGCGCTTTTCGTGTGCAGTCCTTGTGATATGATTTGTTTGCAGACTTTAATATCTAAGCAAGATGGTTTTTAAGTAGATGAATCATGAGAAAATAGATGAAAATCACAAAAAAAAGTAACCTAGCTGAACGTAGTACCATGATGGTTGACAAAATAGTAGTAGGTAGGTAGGTGTGCGCGGATTAGGATATTGTTTGAATCATAGCGCAGCGGATAATTTCAATGATTAGATGATCATAGTAGAAACGATGACGAACTAACTGTAATTAAAGTGGATAGTTGAGAAGCATTGATCCGCGCATTCGGTAGATTGGTAATAAGTGACGTATAAATATCTATTGTATGTTTTATTGTATAATTAATATAGAATAGTTAGTTATGTTAGGCGTTTAGGCAGTTTAGCTACGGCGTGTCGAGCCGTGTTTGTTTCCGTCCATGGCACACCCTGCGGGGTGTACCCGATTGCTAACGAGCTCAACACAAAACGAGCGACTCGTCTTAAATAAGTACACTTAGCAAGCAGAGAGCGAATTTAGAGCCAGCACTTTTAAAGCCACCAACATTCAAAAACATACCTACGACAAGTCAAACAAATTGAATTTTAGACGTTTGCGAGCATCCGCGACCAGCAATGCTCGCTTTCTTGCTGCGTATGGATAAATTAACTAAAACCTAACAGCTTAACGCAATTCGGAGACCTAAGGTCATTTAAGGTTTACATTAAAGAGATTATTAAGGTACTGCATAAGGACTACATAAAGTATAAGGTTTGTGTCGGGTTTGTACCTGGGAAAGATGTTTATTATCGTTGCATTCAAGATCGCAGGTGGACTTTTAACGTGTGATTTCTCTCTCTACATCGCGTACATATCATGATTACAATTACCAAAAAAGTGCATTCACTACAACAATCCGACCTTACTAAGCGACGCAATCCTTGTGTTACATGCTTTAGGCTACTGACAGTGAGGAGTGAAGAAAGTTTACACTCGCTTTGCGCGATTTAAGAAATCTTTGGAGTGCATTTTATAGGATAATTTTGAACAAAAATATTGCAGATTTTGTGTGTCACTTTAAAACTATATAAAAAAAGTGAAATTATTGTTTCCGATGCATGTCAAGCTTTATTGGATGAAAAATGCGTGTAATATATTATGCGCTGATTGGCCATTTCTGCGTTCAATTGAGAAGTTCATCCTTTAACGTATACACGAGATTTTCGAGTCTATGAATCACAGTACAGAAGATGCTGCATTATAAAACATGAAAGTTTATATGGCACCGAGCAATTATTTACTAGATGTATAAGTCAAACACCACTTCTAAACATATCATGATCTGTGCCCCATTTGTCAAATGACGATCTTAAATTATTAGCAATTAAAGTAACAATTAATCTATGAATGAATATTAATAATATCGTAAAGTTCATAATTGCATATTTAATACATAAATGTATGATATATAAAACGAAGAGTAATACGGCGTCGCGTTGAGATGCTTGAGAAAAATCGTTGTAAGGTGAGTTAAAAACCTGCTTATAGAGTAATCGAATGGATTAGAAGGCATCGGGGATGATTGTGAAGTGGAAGCTGAAAAGTTGATAGCAATCTCTTGCTGGGGACATCAGCGGGAGGGAAACAAAGACAACAACTAAAATGCATTATGATCTGATGTTTATAGCATTATTTAATTAACAGAAATAAAGAAAATAAAATAATAGTTCTATATGAATAAAAGTATATATACTGGATAATTAATTGTAACAAATGTAAATTTAGGGTAAATACTTTTAACATTACAATTATACAATATCTATATACTGCGTGCATACCATTTGATGATTAACAATTAACCCAGGAAGAACAACCTACGTGAATGATGTATTGATTGGTTCAACTCCATGGCGGATAAATTATTTTATGACACTGAATGGAAATTGTTAACGCGCTAAATGTGAATAACTCTGTCTGGGTCATTGGATGTTGGATGTCCTGGCCTAGATGGAGGATTCCGCAGCATGCTACTGAATGCGGTGTGGCAACGCCTTAGTTAAATCTATCTTATGAGACCGGGGGGAATGCATATTGTTGTTCCAAATGTCATGATTTGAATATTTGTATGTCTACAGGCTTGCGCGGTGTTTTTCGTTTTGTTGATATTGATGATGCTTCTTCTAGTCTAGAGATAGCTATGTTCCGGATACAACCAACTTTGATTTACCACCATATTTTCTTGCCCGTTGACGACCTATTCTGTGTAATTTTCCGGTTTTTAGCAAAATGCATATTGATATTTGATTGTAATAAGCATTCCATACAAATATTATATTACCTGACAACGTACTTAGATATATTTAAAAAAATTGTATAGGGTCCAAATGATGGGAATAAATATGTATAATATTTATGTGTTGTTTTATTTATTGCTACAATAAATTGCACTTGTCGAATAAGCCATTGCTCCACAATAGTTTTATTGCAGTTTAAAAACCATACACAACAAACATGTGTGAATATATTTACATCAAACTGTAAAATACATTTGCTTCAACATTCAATCCAATTGTGTTCCTTGTGTAAATCCATAATGCTCATACAGTGCAGCCAATCAGGGGAATATAATTTAGATGCAAATACAATTCAATTACGACTATATTCTTTAATCCAATTTACCTGTAGTGCCGATACGCGCTATCCCCAGATGATATGGATGAATCTAGGTATCCTGGAACTTCATTCAACGCATTCCAATCCCAAACCTAACACACGAAAATCATATGGTTCATAATATGTTCACTAAATGCATAGGAAGTAATAAATAGCATACCAGAATGTGGTTGCTCGTATCACCACAGGCAAAAGTATCTCCAGAAGGACTGAAACCCACACTTGTGATAATATTTCCTAATCCATGGATTTTATATATCGGACGTCCTTGCATTATGTCCAAAACACTTATAAATCCACTGCTACAGGCAGCAAGTACAAATCTACCAGATGGATGCCAGGCCACATCAGTTATTTTTGAATCAAGCACATAATGCTGATTCATTCTTCCTGCTATAATATCATAGATCCGTACAGATCCAGATTGCTGTCCACAGGCAACATATTTACCACAAATAGCAATTTTTGATGTCGATGCTAAAAACATTTAAGAAATGTTTATACTTCTTAGGTTTACTTGATTTTCCATTACCTTGATTTGCTATTGAATGAATCACATCTTGATTAGCTACATCCCACATCTTAATAGTTTTATCTTCTGAACAAGATACCACAATTGATCCATCTTGAATGAACCTAGCACAATTCACATAATGATTGTGCCCTCTCAAAGAATGCAAAAATTTGCGTGTTTTCACATCCCATAACTTCATGCATTTATCTGTTGACCCAGATAACAATGTTCTACCATCACTGGAAAAGTGAACAGTTGTTACAGGCTTCATATGACCTTTTATTTCGCCAGTGCCTCCAGTCAAGGTAGGCACCCACAATCGAATCACTTTGTCATTGGAACAAGTGGCAATCAATTTGCCATTTTTTGTGCAATCTAAGTCATTAATAGCTTCTGTATGCTGCGAGAATTTATAGGTACGTACATCTTTCGTGTTGACATGCCAAATTAACATATGACTGTCTTTAGAACTACTCAACATCTCGTTTTCATTTCGGAACTTTATTGCAGTTACAGGAGCTGTGTGTCCTCTTAAATTCAGACGGAGAACTGGAGGTGCATTGTTGGTGGCCATTTCACCAAGAACCAAAGACGATTTGTGTAAATAGGCCTACCTATTCAGTTGTCTGTCTATACAAACACTAAATGGAAAAATTAAAAACAAGGACAATGCACCTGGCTTGACGCGTTCGAATAAATTTCCGTTAAAATGTGACCAGGTTATGTTGCTTTACTATTGATTTTTGAGTGAAGAGTAGACGAATATAGGAATGATAGAGATTCGTGGTGTGACGTTTTAACGTAAAAACTGAAAAACGACTGGAAAAAAATAATAACTTATGAAAGTAATTTAATATGATTTGTTTCATAAATTATGTTAAACAATGGGTAAATGTAACATAATAAGCATTAAGCTTATGGATAATTCAAATTTTCAAATAACCGAAAATGCACGGCAAAAACCGACAGACTGTATATTAAGAAACACCTGAGTTGCCTGAGTTTTCGTGTCAACGATGACTAGTAAAACATAAACTGTAGGATTAGTCCCGCCTGATTTCTATATTGAATGAATATATCTTTATTGTTTGTGCTGTGTTTAATCAATACAAGCAACAATGGCAGGATACTTTGAAGAAATGGGATGGGAGCCCCTTCAAGATGGTCAAACACCTAATCATTTCCTGCATCTTGCAAGACTCTTAAGAGATATGAACATGTTTGATGAACTTGGAGTAAATGAGAAACTACCTCCTGCTGCTTCCCAAGCAGCTGTTGCAGCCCTTCCAGATTTAACTATTAAACAACCAAGTGAATTTAATTCACAAACATTTGATTGCAATTATTATAAATTAATGTGTAATGTTCTTTTAGATGTTCAGTGCCCAATTTGCCTGAAAGACTTTGAGATAGATTCCCAAGTGAAGGAAATGCCTTGCAAACACACATTTCATTCAGAATGTATAATGCCATGGTTGCAGAAAACAAATTCATGCCCATTATGTAGATTTGAGCTACCTACTGATGATGAAACCTATGAAATGTATAAAAGGGAAAAGATAAGGGCCAAGGAACGAGAGAAGGATATTGAGCATTTGCATAATTCCATGTTTTCTTAAAAGATTGTATATTCCATAGTATCTGTTGGAAATAAGGAATAATTATGAATATTGCATTTTATCCCATGTCAGGGAAATATTACATTAAAGAGGATATTAATCTATTTGGCAGACAAATAATAAAATAGGTTTTAAGTATATTTAGTATTTTCAGTTGTATCATTTTGCATTTACATTTGCTTTGCATTTGCATTGAATTTATAGGTACATTTTGAGACAGCTTTCAGGGATTTTTGCAGAAAAACTAGCTCGGTTCAACTGAATGTTGGAGTTCTTCCGCGAGGACGTATGTATCGAATTTTGCGACGGTTGATCGTCGCCAGTTCAACGACTTGCATCAGTCACACTTCACATGCAGAGAGTGTCTAATGGCGTTTAAACTGGTTGCAGGCCAGTGCAAGGATTCATCCTGGACACGATGTGCATCTAGAGGACTTGTTTCGATAGATTTTGTAGCTTGTTCAACCTTTCGATTCAGTTACTCAGCGTATCTTGCTACATTATATAAAATAAACCATTTTTTGAAAGCAATGTTTTTAATCTATTTATTAATTGCATATTTACATAAGTTTATTGTTGCAGTATTATGTGTACAACGGTATGGTATGCATTCCAACGTAGAATGCTTGATGCCTTAGTGGCAACAGTCACTACTTCTCACTAACATTAGACAAGTCGGCAAGTGCTGAGTTACGCAAGTCGGCAGGTAAGTCGGGTATTGAGCAAATGCCCTGGTTGCTATTGTTTACATTTACCGCAGCGATTGCTGCTGTACACACATCTTCAGTTAAAGTCGCAATGTAATTCAATTATTTTACGGTGTTTTCTGTATGCGTAATAAATAATAGATTGATATGAAAGTTGCCAGTGATAATCTCCTAGTGCAATGTGCAATTTGTGAATAATCAACATAGTCACAATCAGAAATCAATCAGAGTGAATGTGTAAAGATTAGCAGTTCACATTTAATGTATTTTTGTTAGAATCACTGCATGCTTTAGTAGACCGCTGAACTTTGTCGTCGGAGCGAGTGTAACTTGCTGTTCCGGAACGTTTTGCATCGTAACTTCCGTGCGCGTAAGGCGACCCTCTCGTACTTGGATTAAAATATCAGTACTTTCTTTTATTTTGTGTCTTATTATATTCTGTAACTGGATGATGTACCGTAAAAACTTAATATTATTGTTGCAGAAACTCGGTTCCTTCCCTGCTTCCAGTAATCATTACCATTAAAACCTTAAATTTACATCACTTTCGGGTTAGAGTCTAAAATGTTCTTCATTCATATTCATGTATGATTGGGCGAAGAGAATAAAAAAATTCTTTTCAAAATTAAACATTTGGTTGAATAAGGAATGATTCTTCTCCAGAATAGTAATCAATTAAATAGCGTTTTGCTAATTAAAAACTATCGTATGTCACGATTAATAAATTTTTATCCGTGCTGAAAACTGAAATGATAAATAAACGAATGCGCTTTCACACGTAGCTCTTTGAATATACACATACTACGTATACTAGGTAATGTAACAAGCTAAAAATTAACTAAAATGCGTCTGCATGTAAATAAATTACCGCAATTTGAACGGAAATAGTTGTGTTTGCATTATTGGTTAATTTTTCAAGTAAATAGATGTATAAATATTCTTAAATTAATTTTTTTTTCAAAATAAAACTTATAATGGTTTAACTACATAGACATAATTGATGTTCCACTAAATGTTTTAGGATATCTGAAAAGAATAAACAAGACAAAGAAACAAATATGATTTCGGTGTTGATGGAACGCTCGGACACGTGTGGTCTCTAGTTTAACCACAGGTAAACATTTTTCAATAGTTGGATAAATTCTATTACAGATTAATTTAGTTTTGTAGATATCCACAATTTTGCAGATTTCTATACTTTTACAGATTTCTATGGACAAAACGACTCTGTGTACTATTGAATAGTGTACTTAAGATGTCTGTACCAGCTAGAATCCGGAAAACATGTATTGAGTAATCACATTGTTTCCAGAATTAGTTTGTTTTTGCTTGCGTTTGGTGCGACAAAATATGACAAATGAGGCGGTTAGAATTTCGCAATATTGTATTTCACATCAGGCAAGAAAGCATCACACAGTAGATGTGTTGATTAATTAACTCAAGAGCCGGAGATGCGGGCAATTTATAATTGCGTCCCTTCAATGAGGAGTCTCGAGAGTAACAGCAAGATGGTTTGCAAGCAAATAAATCCCATACTACAGAGGATTATACCTTAGGGATTGTTAATATTGTGAGTATTGCTATTGTATTTCTTCAAACTTACCCATGTTTGTTTTCTTCATTGTTGTGTTTCTTTTATATAGTTACTAATTATTGATTTATTTTAGGCAGGCATAGCGTGTATCTGAATAATATGTAATAATAATACCTGAATATATCATTCTTGCTACTTAGAAAGGTAATATATGTTATTCTTTACAACCAGACAGAAAATTTTACTATTATTGAATGAAGGTTGTAAATAATTCCAAAATTATTATTTAAAAGGCAAACTACTGTCATTAATGACAAGAACTCACAACCACACCAAGGAACAGCAAAAGATTCAATGATAAATTTGGTTACAAGTTAATAAGTAATATATTGCGCTTTTAAAATCCTGATCTAATTCATTAAAATCCACACAACTGTTATACCATTGTTATGTAGCTAGATGAACCACCACTTGCGTACTCAAGATTGTGTTTAATAAGCAATTTACTCAAACTATCATTCATTTGAGGAGGAATGACTATAGGTTGATCAGAGAACACCCTAGGTAGTTTTCTTAAGGTTTTAAAAATAGGGCGCAGTTTTATTACTTAATAAACGCCTCTCGGGTACTTTCGCACGTATTACACTGGAAACAAATAAAATTGAACTCGTTTTGACGTGATGCATGTCGATAAAGCAGCTCTGTGGCTACCAAGCCACATCTTCAGCGTTTATCAAGAGTCTTAATACTGTTTGTTTTGTAACTATTTTTTTTAGCATTATTTTCGTTTACTTTTATTTTTTAATATAAATGAGTTTGAACTAAATTAACTTAAAATAAACGTAATTAAGAGAAATACAAAGATATATATATATAGCCAAAGCTCCGGATAAAGTTGAAAAATATAAATTAATATTAAATAAACGAGTGATAAATCCAAGTAAGTACAAATTTTAATTATTCGCAGTCATAACATGTTATCCTATTTCATTTATAACCAAATTGTTTAAACAATTGCAAAATAATTCGATGCGGGCGCCTGAATTAAATCTCAGTAGCCTTAAAAATTCACGAGCAGACACTGGAAAAATCGGTCGCGTGTGAGTGGAACGAAGTGAATATTATGCACTGTGTTTAGTGTTAGAGCGGACGCGTATTGGACAAATCGGCAATCTTTGGTCAACGTAAGGCAGGTGCAGAACGAAATACGCCGGTTGCTATTGTTTACATTTGGGGGTACAATTGTGATGCGCTTCCAGCGCGCTGATCAGTTGCACCTCGTCCGCTGGTTGGTGCGGACGCATTTCTTCGAATTCGAATAATTCTGTATTTCAGTATTTTATGTGTGTTATTTTGTCGTGTGTTGGGAACCATCATCTAGTAAAATTAGGCATTAATTAACATTGTCTACAACCAGAAATCAATCGACGTGGAATAATGAAGGTCAATAGTCGGTATTTATTATACCTTTGTAGGTTCGAAATTTAAAACGTATCCGTCCGACCGCGTCTTTCCGGAACTTTCCGTTCAGGAACGTTTTACGTCATAATTTCCAAGCGCGTAGAACTACATGCCCCAGATTTTTGCTGACGAGTAGTGATTAGGTTTTGTTTCATTTGATGTGCAATAAACTTAAGTAATCGCCTACATCAAAACGAGCCTTTAGTATTTCTCTCGTCGGTGATTGAGTTTAGTGTGTTCTTCAGATTTTCTATTCACCGAGCAGAATAAAACAGTTCTTTTCAGAACTGCAACTCTGTTTTAATAAGAAATAACTTTATATTTACTATATATGTTTACGTGTCCTTTTGCTTACACTAGTAATTTAGTCGCATATTATGAGCGTATTCTTTTAGTACAAGTACGACATGCAACTAAAATTTTTTCACATTTTTATAATAATAAATATATCCGTAAGTCAACTTCTCTTATGAAACGTTGTGGTATAACAGGCATGGTGCTTGGTTGTCACCTGGGCGGCTGGGATTCGGTTCCCAATTGTGCAATTCCACTGTATCATCACAGTCTGGAATGTGTGATTGGCTACTCAAATGTATCATCACAGTCTGGAATGTGTGATTGGCTACTCAAATGTATCATCACAGTCTGGAATGTGTGATT
>JAODGC010000010.1:170607-193033 GCA_027574925.1 Ecitoglossa quadriceps
TATTGTTCTTGTTTTGTAGGAATAGATTCCTCTCTATCAACTTACTTGGTACAGGAGCGTACGATCCAGAAGGTTCTACCTGCCAGGTGTTGCTGAGCTCATTGTCCATAGAATGATGCGTAACAATCGTAAAAAAGAAGCGCCAACTACATAGGAATCAACTGTGCTTATTTGCGGATTAGTTTTTAAGCGACATTGCATGTTTTCTATAGTAAGTGCATTACGCTTATTTGCGGATTAGTGTTTGACAGGAAAAAGTGGAGCATAAGCATCTGCTTCCAATGCGCTTGGTTTATGTAAAAATATTTGTATTTACATATCCTGTAATCTCTCTGCGCAAGGAAAAAACGATATAATTATCATTTTTTGTCTTAATTGTTTCGTATTTTATATCATATTTTTCTGGCCAGATTGTTTTGTGTTTGTTTGCATCCGTCAATCCAATTTAGAACCTTTAGTGATAATACCTGTACCTATCTTCGCGCCTCAGAGACAGATGCGTCCACGTCGCGGGGGGTGCGCATCAATATTACACCATTAGTTAATTTGCGAGAATAGTAAATTCTATTAAGCTAGGTGTACAATTGATGGCTAAGTTCTGTCACAACTCAGAAACTTTACAACTAATTCTTGTATCATCACTATTTATGCATAAAAAGAAGCATGGGCTTTAAATAATTGTATGCAAAGATTGATTGACTTTTTATTGATAGTGCATTTCAACAAATAGAGGACACTTCCTGCTCCGCCCCGAATCAAGTCGCAAGTGCGCTGGTACTCCGCGCATCTTGCGTACAATTATTGAATATTTTAAATTATAATCATCATTGAAGCACATTAATTACAACAAATCTAATTAACTATCTACTGAACTGCCGACTATCACATGCGCCACGTCTTCCTCCACCGCCTCTACCTCCTCTATTGATACCGGCTTGTCTGTAAATATTTGTCCTCTGTCGGTTTTGTCTATCTCCTGGTTGATTCAGACGATTGTACTGCCCAAAACCACCACCACCGCTTCTTTTCATTGGTCGATCGTGCTTCGGGGCTGCTACCTTCAAATCCATAGCCGGAGGAACCCTAAAGCCAAAGGATTTCGCCACTTTTTGGAGATCCAGAGTCGTGATATCAAAAATAGTTTTTAAATGGTGTGAGTCATATGCCCGTACATATGCTTTGAATGCCTCTTTGCCAGAAACATTGAGGAAATAATTTTTTCCAATCAATTCTTCTAACTGCAGTTGAATATCTGCAATTTTACTCCACGAAAATTCAAATTCATTGAGTGGAACCTTTGCTTGTTTTAGATAGCGAAGAAAACCCAACTCTTCAGGTCTAAGTATAAGCAAAGCGTGACCTCGTGAGCCTTCGCCACGAGCTGTTCGACCAACCCGATGAATATATTCCTTGGGATCATCTGGAGGATCAAATTGAACGATCCAGTCGACTGCAGGAATGTCTAGACCTCTCGCAGCAACATCAGTACAGAGTAGAATACCGGATTCAGCATTGCAGAATTGAAAGAATGTTGTTGTACGTTTTGTTTGTTTCTGTTTTCCCTGTACAACATTCCTAGATAAGTATAAAAATATTATAAATGGTTTATGGACTTACATGAATGCACATCACTGGCAAATCAATGTAATTAAACAATTCGTGATGGAACTTCACGGACATACATGAACTGAAGAAGACCATCACCTTCTTTTTTCGGTTTTTCTTGAGGAAAGTGAAGAGGACGAGTAGACGCTTCTCCGAGGGACACACAATGTATCCCTGCTCTAAACCAGATACAGTAGCAAGTTCTTTGCTGTCGTCAACACCAACATAGATTGGCTCTTTCTTAAGCGCTAATGATGTAAGTGCCTCAGTTTTTTTACTCTGAGTTGCGCTGAAGAGCATAGTTTGACGACGTTCTAACAAAATGAATTAGGATAAATTTATTTCTAATCAACTCCTACCCACTCCTTACTTGGAAGTAAATTAATGATTTGCTTCATTTCCTCTTCGAAACCAATGTCCAGAATACGATCAGCTTCGTCAATAACCAAGCACTGGAGATTTTTGTATAGAAAGTCCGCGGTATTCTGTAAATGATCCAGTAACCTTCCTGGAGTTGCCACAAGTATATTTATACCTTAAACAGTTCATATTGTTACGAATTCGCTATTTGCTATCTTATGAATATGTACCTTTTGATAACTTTTGAACTTCTGTTTGCCTTGATGCACCACCCATTACTAATCCATAGGTATGATGATGATGCGTCATTAATTCCTTTAGCACTCCAAATGTTTGCATAGACAACTCTCTTGTAGGAGAAATTATAATAACGCCAGTGCCATTTCTAGGCATAAACTTCAATTTATAAATCAATTCAATGCTGGGAATTAAAAAAGCAAGTGTTTTGCCAGAACCAGTTTTTGCAGCACCAACCAAATCACGGCCCTCCAAAAGTGGAGGAATTGATCTAGCTTGAATTTCTGTCAGAGTAGTGAATCCCATGTCCACAATTCCTTTCAGTGTTTGCTCACATACTTTGTCAGAGAGTGAAGCAAATGTATAGCTACTGAGAATTTCAAGTCCCACTGATGATCCAGGCACTGAAAACAATAAATATTTACAATAGATAAAAGTATTACTAGAAAATAATCACAGCATACATATTGAAATCAGTTGTTAAGTATGTTCAAAATCTCAACCCTTTAATTTTTCATTAAAATGAAAAATATCTAAGGAGTATTTTCACATTCGCCTTATACTCATCATAAAAATAACTCATATTTAAATATTGAAACAAAAGCATCAATAATTGACTTACATGCTTTCTTTTCATCACCATTACCTTGTTCTTCTAACAATTCATCAAAGTGATCAGATTCTTCTTCATTTTCCCCATTGTCTAGATTTTCTAGATCTAGGTCAGTTTTTTTCTTGTTCTTTTTTTTCTCTGAAAACAAGCAGTAGCTTATTAAGAGCAGACATTAAAAATTATGTAAATACTTGTTGCAGGTCTATTATCCTTTTGTGCAAGTCTTTTCTGTGCTTTTAGTTCTTCTTGTGTTACTAAAAGTGTTACCTTAGTTTCTGCTTTTTGTTTCCTTTTTGCTGTAAATCAAGAGAATAACAATCAACTGAATAAGTATGAACTTAAAATCCATACCTTCAATTTCAGATTCTTTCAACTTAACCAACTTAAGTTTACTCTTCTCTCGTTTCTTTATCTTACGCATCAGCACCTTCTCTGGAAGGGACATTTTTTACTAATTTTTTCAACAATTTCAAGCGAAGAAGCAATGCAATTCTCTACTGAAGTCGACACGTGCTACTCCGCGCTTCTTGTGGAATTCCAGGTTAGGTCTTTTATTTTCGCATGCTGAGAGATCAGATATAAATTTTAAATAATAGGATTAAATGTAGAAAGTGAAAAACAAAACCTAATTAGTAGAATGTTATATAAAAAGGTTGTTCAAATTACACAATAAAAATGAACACCAAACAGCAAGTCCACACACTGTTTGATTAAGGTTTAGAATGGTGGAATCTCGTTAAACTTGGTTTTTGGTCTAGAGGATCGTAGATGATCATTAATGAACCAAGCCAAGCTTCAGGGCACGTCACTGCCCATAAGTGTCGCTGGTGTCGATTCAATCGACGCAGTGGACCCAGTGGACGCAGTGGACGCTTTGCAATCGCGAAAGAACTGCCTCTGCTGCTTACTGGGTCGAGTCGTAGAATTATCAAAATAGCCACGATTTGATGTCGAAATCCTATCGGAATTCTCATGGATATTCACGATATTTCCATCCGTGTAGCTGCGCCCAAACGCCCATATAGAGAAAGAATAGCTGCACAAATAAGTGTCTGCAGCTAATGCATGCATCCTGGTGAGTGTAGTCTGCGAGAGGTTGGCAGAAAATGAGCACAACGCGTATGATGCCAATCGTCGGCAGCAGCCCTAGTTGCTCCTTCCGCCAGCGGCTGGAGGACCGCCGATCCCGGTTGTTAACGCAACGGATGGAGCGCTATCGGAAGCCCGACAAACCCGAAGACTTTGTTCTTTATGAGGATTCTGACAGTGATGAAGAGATCTTGCCTCTAAATAAGCAGAGGGATATTTTGCGGACGTCCAATAACTTCGTTGACTACATCCGTACCAGGGAGATGATGACCAAGGATGTTAGAAGTATTAATAAACACTATGGCACTAGACACATTTTAACGCATGAGATGTTCAAGGAAACACCTATTACACTAGGAAATATGAACAAAGTGTTTTGTTCCAAGTGGTTAAGTGATAGACAAGTTGTATTTGGTACAAAGTGTAACAAGGTAGCCTAGTACTGGGTAAATTTATACTTGCAAACTAATTTGAAAACAAACTTGTAGTTAATGGTTTATGATGTAATGACACATTCACTGGATCAAATACCATCTCTAATTAGCTCTGGGGATGTGGGAGATGCCCAGACTTGTGGCATACACTCAGTGCAAATCAATCCATCCAGAACATTGCTGGCTACTGGAGCAAGAAACACCTGTGATATTGCTGTTTATCGACTGCCAACACTAGACCCAATTTGTGTAGGTGAGGGTGCCCACAAAGACTGGGTTTTTGATATGTGTTGGCTGGATGATGAATATTTGGTATCTGGTTCAAGAGATACCAAAATGGCACTGTGGAGAGTACCACCAAATGTTGTGGATCAAAATAGTGATATACCTCAACATAGGGCTGTAGCACCTGTACATGTCAAAGAATGTAAAACGGCAACAAAAGTAAATTGTTAATTTTAAGGTACTTAAAGTTGAAGTCAATATAAACTTATCTTTAAGGTGCGCGCAATTGTATTTAACAAAGCTTATGATGAGATTGCGGGATTGAGTCTGAACGGCTACATACACATCTGGAGCGCAGAGACCTTCAAACAAAAACTATCGAGGAAATTGCCCTCCTCGCAGGAGAACGTGTGTCTTGCAGTGCAGGATAATGGGTTGTACGCAATCGGCTGTCGGTCATATACGCTGCTAATGGACTGTCGTACGCTTCAGCCGATTAAGAAAATTTCATCAAGATACTCTGGCTGTGGCATTCGGTCTGCCAGCTTTCAGGGAAACGTGCTTACGATCGGCACAGGCCTCGGAATGCTCATGTTCTATGATCTCAAAGCAGGAAAATACCTTGAATCTAGTATAAATTCTTCCAGGACGGTTGTTCTTAAAGCAAGTAAGGGATATGTGGTAAGGTCAATACTGCAAATGCACTAATTACATGGAGATATTAATCCAATGCCTTTTTAGTATCCCGATGATGAGTATGTAGATAATATACAAAATATTAAATATGTGCCAGCCATTTACACCCATTGCTACGACTTCAGTGGCACGCGACTTTTTACTGCCGGCGGACCGTTACCTGCCACCCTGACGGGAAACTATGCTGGCTTGTGGCAATGAAAGCTGGCGTGCGTGTTGTGCTTTGCGTATTAATTTATTCTCCGTAATGGAGCTTTTAATTTTACATTAGACTGATTGTGACATCACATCGTTTTTATAATAGTAATTCCACGTGTAGGACAGTGCAATACACTTAAAATCAATACTGTATATTTCTTAATAGAATCAATCTTTATTTTTCGTATTGTGTGAGTTGTATTTAATTGGCGATCGAAGAAATTTTAAATGTTGTGAAATATGATTGGGAATCAAGGTTTGTGTGAATAAAAATTTGCGAGAGACGATGAGTGCTTTCGGCTACTTTCGTAGAGTGCGAAGATCTAGTCGGGACAGTTTCCACCTTTCCTAGATGCGTTTATGTCGTTAATACAGTTCTCCCTCACTCCAATCGCAACACAAACAAAGATGAAAAACCACGCCACCAACATTTAGCTTGACGTTGTTGACAATTGAGATTGAACAGGTTAATGTAGCTCCTTCTATCATACTTTTCGCTGCTCTGCACCAACTAAATGAAATTCTGGGCAATCTAGGTAATTAGCCAGAGATACCGAATTCTTGCAAAACGGTCATACAGCATAGTAGATTAGAAATAGATGACTAATAATGGAATCCAATACAGAAGTAAGTCTCACAAACAAATCAATTTTTTCTTTAATGTCTAATGCATAATTATTTCTAATTTTGAGGAGACTGCATCTCCAACGCCGCCCCCGACAGTAGAAAGTCTTAAAGACCAAGGAAACACGGCTGTTAAGAATGGCAAATATGAAGAAGCAATGCTGCATTACACCCATGCCATTAAAATGGACCCAAAGAATTTTGCCTTATACAGCAATCGTTCTTTTGCATTCCTTAAACTCAAACAGTATTCTCTTGCTTTTGAAGATGCTCAACAGACTATAATGTTGAAGCCAGACTGGGCAAAGGGCTATTTCAGATCTGGTGAGGTGGAATATGCTACTGAATACTATGAAGATGCACAGTTATCTTATGAGATTGCTTTCAAACTAAAGCCTGATGACCACAGCATTTATGACTGCATTGAGAAAGCTAAGAGGGCAAAGTTAAAAGAGCAGAAGAAAGACTCACAGCTCCCCTGGGTTGCTGCAGGCATTGGTATTGTAGTGGGAGTAATTATATTACTTGCTGATTACACATTTACTGACAATCCCACTGTAAGTTTTCTTTTAAGTAAGTTTTACATTATTTCTACTAGTAATATGTTTGTATATTTTAGCATCCTCTAATTATGGCTTTTACGACAATAGCAATTTCTTTGCTGGGTTACATAATTGCAAGAGGATTTCGGGCGTTGACAAAGTCCCAAAAGATAAGTTTAACTGAGTTAAAAACTTTACCAACTGATGATGATTCTCCAGATGCAGAGGAGGAAAAGAATGGAAAGACTCACAATAGATACACTAAATCACAGGCCCGACAACGGTTTAGAAAAGGAAAGTTGTAAATTATTAAGAAGATTTTTGAAAATATGTTTTTCATAGACACCAGGCATCAACGTTGGTTTTGTGCAGCATAAGTGTTGCACATTGTGGTTTAATGACAGCTAAATGCATTTATATTTTCTAATATTGTGTAAAATGTATAATTTGTGATAGTTTAGTGATTCATGATTTTCTTAACTTGCACAACAGGTGTATTAAGACAGCGTGCTTTATTTCATAGGTCATGAATGTGGCAATGTAAGTTATTAAGTGATCTTCACTAATTGTTTAAGATTTTTATTTGTTTGTTGAAATAATAAGTTGATAAAATATTTAACTTATATTGTACACTTTTGTTAATTAACCGTCAGTTTAGGTTGTTTGAACTGATTAGCTTAACTTTTCGCCTTCTAATGAATGACACGTAATAAAATATTGACTACTCTTTTAATTGCGTCAACTTGCAACGATATAATAATTGAAGGTAATTTGTTTGTAAATATGGATGAATTCATATGCTTATTCTCTGAAACTTGTAGGAAAAAGAACGAGGTGCGAATCGTCCGTGTCACACAGGGGCGGCTCTGTGAAATCAATTTTCAAACTCTTTAAACAAATGATGATTGTTCCGAATTTGCGCATTACGAGTATGCCGCTACTGCTGCCGTTATAGCAATAAGCACGTTGTGTGAGGGAAACAAAACGTTGGTCGTGTCTCTGTTGCATTCGCAATTCTAGCAGTTCGCACGGCTGCGACCGCTACACAGGCGCTATTTGTCTGTATGCACTATGCTTGTTACCAAACATACTGCATGTTATTGTGGTTCGCTCTGAATTCTCTCCAAATTCATGAGTTAATTGGAATGGTCGCCCAGATGGACGCTGATATAATGATTCTCGCGTGCTCGTTGGCAACATACTGCATAGTTTGATAAACGACCGCGACGACTCGAATGCGCGTGGGTAATGTAACACTGGGTGAAGGAGCAGCCAGTACAGGAATACAGTGCGCTCGGTGCGCGGCGCGCAAGGCGGAGGTTTTAAACGCGCTGCCGTCGAGGTCCCCCGTCTAGTTGCCTCTCAGCTTGTCGTCGGAACGCACGTACCGCGTGCTCGACCGGCGTTCCCTGGTGAAGAAGCTACTCGTGCATCCTCTGTGTCTGCTGCATCGCGCCGCCGTTGACTCCGTCTCATTCGCACGCACGTACCGTTGTTGTATTCACTTCCCACGAGCACGTGAACCAGCGCCGCCGTCGCCAGCGCCACCCCGAATACAATTCTAGTGTTAGTGGTGTCAGTGTCCACCGCGCCAGGCTTGCGTTCTCATAAGCCGAACACACACGTGCTGCTCTTGTACGGATATCAACTCTATGTGTAGTGGTGTCGTGCATGTATACGACCGTCGGCGGCGAGGCTGGAAAGTTCTACGCGCGGCCGCGCTCACTCTCGCCAAACATTCACACACGCATCCATACACCACCACGCAACGCAAACTCGCACATCAATGCGCGCTGCAGCCGAAACTGGCTTTTCACCATTTTCCATTTTCTCGCAGCAGCACCGGAACGATGCTGGGGCACGGGCGTGCTCGCTGAACGTCAGTTAGTGTCCGAAGGAGAGCGGCGCATTTCTCCCCGGCGCGGTCCTTCCGCGCTGCGTTTTCCTTTCCTTGTTTTTCGTTGTTGTTTTTTTTTTTTTTTTCGCTTTGGTTGCTTCCTTTCGCTATTCAATTTTGACGTCCGCGCCGAGGCATGGATCAGGCGAAGCCAGCGACGAGCCGATTATTCGTCACGTCCGCGATTGAAACCAGGGACGAACTAGAGGAGGTAAATACTCTATCATTTTTCTCCGACGTTTGCGTGTGGCTGCCATTCGGTCACCTCGGACGCACAGCGCCTGCTGGCTTACGGGACGGGGCGGCCATTGTGGATCTCGTCTCTTGTCTTCCTCTAGCACGCGTCGTCGCGCCGTGCCCATTTTTCGTGGCGCTAAATTTGAACTGTAACAATGGCATGACAAACAAGTCGCACTGGCATATCTGAAATTCCTTAATTACTAGCTCCTGATATCGACTCGTCATGTGGGAAACTAATATTTATCATTTTTTAGAAATTGGAGCGCAACTACTACTACGTGCAATCATTGACATCCGGTCTAAGCGATAAGGAATCCCATGAAGCTCTTAATAATGCAGCCCTCAAAGACAAGGGCCACGAGGAAGTCTCATTCGGCCTATTGGTTGGCATCCTCACAGAGCCGCCAAACGCGCCGAAGCTTTACCGGGACTTGACGCTCATAACACGAGATGGCTTTGGATTAATCCTTGCCCATCTATCTCAGTTAGTTCTCGAACGATATCTACGCTTCTGCGAACCTGCCAAAGCTCAACTACTCTGGCTCCTTAGGGAGTTCATCAAGAATGCCGTTTGCAACGTGGAAACACTCTGTATCAACCTGATGCGGCATGCTGCCGGCGGAGATGTCTCTCAGAAGAATATTGTTCTTGTTGATACGCTTCTAGATATTTTTATTGATCACCGACCTTGGTTGGAAAAGTCGCCTGTACTTCTCCCTTCAGTGGTGTACACTTATCTCAGACTTATTGAGGATCATCACGCGCCGCAGCTCGGTGCATTGCGCGCTAAGGAAGTTGTGTTTGTCGTTGGGATGCTTCGCGACAAGTTCCAAGAGTGCGCGGTGATTGGTAGGGACCTAGTGCGGTTGCTGCAAAACGTGGCGCGAATACCGGAGTTTGATGCGCTGTGGCGCGACATTCTCACGAATCCCAAGATATTAAATCCTGCATTTACAGGTGTCTTACAATTACTGCAGACACGTACATCAAGAAGGTATCTGCAGAGTCGTTTAACTCCTGAAATGGAGCGGAAATTAGTGTTTCTGACGTCGCATGTTAGATTCGGGAATCATAAACGTTACCAAGACTGGTTCCAGAGACAATATCTGGCGACTCCCGAATCTCAGAGTCTTCGATGTGATATGATCCGCTTTATTGTCGGTGTGATCCATCCTACTAACGACATGTTGTGCTCAGAGCTAATTCCGCGCTGGGCTGTTATCGGTTGGCTGCTGACAACATGCACCAGCGTTGTTGCGGTTTCGAACGCAAAGTTAGCGTTATTTTACGATTGGCTCATCTTCGACGGGGAGAAGGATAACATCATGAATATTGAACCAGCCATACTCGTCATGCATCATTCAATGCGCTCACATCCGGCGGTGTCGGCAACGTTATTGGACTTTTTGTGTCGAATAATTGCAAATTTTTATCCACCACTTGCCGACAAAGTGCGGAATGGTATATTTTCTTCCCTCAAGAATATTCTTGATAAACGAGTGCTACCTTCGTTGTTACCTCTGTTTGATAATAATAAACTAGACAGGGACTTAAGAACAATGATCAGAACAACGTTTAAAGAGTTTTGTGTTCCGCCACCGATGGAATCATCGTCTCGCTGCGAAGACATCAACTTGTTGGACGAACCATTCAACAATCACTTACACGATAGCGATGAGCCTGCGTTTAGTGACGATGAAGAAGAATCACCAACGCTGCCCAATCCGGAGGATGATACAGACGATGATGACCTTCCCTTGGCAAAAGTTAGACTTAAAGAGAAGATCAATGATCGTGATAGTTTAATAGACGGACCGCTTAAATTAGCATTAGCTCGTCTGCAGAGTGAGAAGGAGCTCGAGAAACGATGTCCGTTGACTGAGGCACTCATGGACCACATCATTGAACTGGATGATGAGTCAGAAGTGATTCCGGCCTTGGCAAAGACTTTATGTCCCATTCTCCTTGGCGGAGAGGATGTGGAAGGTGATGCTGTATTCCCAGTAGCGTTTAGTGAAGACAGCCTGGCCGACAGTATAAAATCTCCTATTTTTGTGATCTTTAAGGTACTGTATTACCTCTCTAGTTCAGATGATGCGGGCAAACACGTCCTAATGAAACTTCTTGCCGAACTGCACGCCTTGAATAACAGTGTCGGCTATCTATTGCTCTACTATCTCAAAGTAAAGCAGACGCTTAAAACCGATCAGAAACTAGAACAGTCTAAGGTGAATAGTCTGAAGACGAGCATCTACAAGGAGTTTGCGCACAATGTCGAGAAGAAGATTGACAACTGTCTCTACGACGATCTGAACGCATGCCACGTGCATGAGACGAATCTTATGCTGTATATTGTTCCAGATTTGTACAAGGACTATAAGCAGCAGACGGTCAACAATGCGCAGATTCTGCGTGTTCTACTCTCGAGTATAGATCCCAATCATTTGCAAGTGTTGATAGGCCGGATTATGCAAGGGAGATTGCAAATGTTCAAAAACGATAGTCTACAAAATTTGCTCAGGACTAGTCTCAACTGGGAGAGCATAGAGCAGATGTTTTTGTGGCAACTAATTCAAGCACATGATATTGCCTTAGAGACGATTATGCCGTTAGTGGCGCACCTGGACTACAAGCAGCATGCGGAGGCATTGACGGCGATCACGCTGATGTTGAAACAGGAGGAACCAAGTGCGGATTTTATCAAGTACTTGTTTTCGCGGGACGTGCGCGAAGCAAGCGACCCGCTATTGTTTACTATGGTGAAGCACTGGTGTGATGGGCATATGGACAAAGTTGGCGAACTGCTGGCCAGTTTGTTGAGCACAAGATATCCAAACACCTCTCCGAACAAGCGGAAACGTACGGGAAACAAAGGCCTTAGCAGTACAGTACCTAGTGCTGATCAGGTCCTGGGGCACTTGGACCAGCTGAGAGTGAAATGTGAGCAGCATAATGCGTTGGCGTTATTTAATTTGGATTTGGTGCAGAAGGCGTTGGTGACGGCGCAGAATAATAGTACGGATAGCCAGAAGAAGCAATTTGCAGAGTTGTTTGCGCTAACTGAGGAGGAGGAGAGTACGGCGAAGAATAAAGGACGAGGGCGAAAGCCTGCTGCCAAGACAAATAAAAGGAATGCAAAAGAAGTGGTTTCGGAGTCTTCCGAAGAGTCCAGTGAAGTAATTATCGTGGTTCAATTTTTTTTTAGATTTATTATGCAATCTTTATTAACCTTGTTTGTTCTAGGAAGAGGAGATAGTAAAGCCGAAGCAGGCAAAAAAGCGGAAAAAGGTGATGTCGGACAGTGATTGACGGAAGCGGGCGCACAATGAAACTGACACTGCCTTGCGAGAGCGCACCATTGCCGCCGCCGCCCAGCTGCACGTGGGGCTGCTATTTCGACAGGCCGTCGCCGCTCTTGTACATTAATAGTTCGTACGTTTTGTAAATAATTGTTATCTCTGTTAGTCAGCCTGTTGCTGTATTATTTTTTCGCATATTTCTTATGAGTATGTATATTGATTAAAAAGTGAGCGCGACGGTGCCGCCGAAGAGATGAGCGAATGTTATGTTTGCTCGATTTTCCATTATTGTTGATATAAAACGAAATTGAACGTTCATTGATTATAATCTACGACATGTAGTAATTGTGTTTCATCCTTACACGTAAAATGCGTAAACCAAGTGAGTTGCGATGCAGATGATGTTTCAGTGAATAATGAAGAAAGAGGATCGGCGAGTATACATAGTGAGGCACTGAGGGCTGTTGTACATATAGAATTTTGTAAATATATTTATAAACAATCTCGAAACATGTGATAGTCGATAATAACAGTTCATGAAAGCTGCCATGCCCAAGTAAATTTAGCTTGTTTTTGTTTCGAGATATTTAAAAAGAATTATTTTAGTAAGTTGTTTACGATAAGATTTACCTCTATTGGACTAAAATTTATTATTCAAATAAAGAAGGGATAGAAGTTGCATACATCGGGGCAGCATAAATAGAATTCACTGACATTGCAAAGTCTACCTTGTGTACATTTTAGTGAACGCACATAGATGCCGCACCAGGAATTAAAACTAAAAAGCAAAGGAGGCAAATTTAAATACCAGCATAAAATTGAAGGTAATGTTTACACCATGAAAGTGCATTTTTATCTTAATTTTTAAACGTTAAAGATTGCTTGTCTGCTTTACTCATTGATAATTGCCACTCTATTTGGGTCGAAATTCCAAAATTAATGAAACTTGACACAAAATTGTAATTTTCTTTGATCTCTGCATGTAAACAGTATTTCGTGTATGTCGACGGATGACCTGGGAACGTCTCACAATGTGGCCCAATTTGCGCTTGACTGCATCTACATTAATGTGCGATGTGGGTACCGCTGTCGCCACAATGTAATTGCAGCGTTGCAAATGTCCACGCGGTGTGCGCTATTGATGTCGGTTTTCCGATTGGGAATTGTCCCCAATGGCCGGTTAGCAAGTGCCAAACTTCACCACACAAACGCGCATAACTTAGGAAAATGCGGCGCAACTTTACGTACACAGACGGCTGCGTTCGTATAGCAGTGCTTGGTGGAGCAAATGCGGAAACTTTGTTGCGATTTGGACCCGGGCAACCAAAATTTCAACTTGACAACTACAAAACTTCCACAAGCAACATTATCGACAACGCGGGTTTTTGGCGCATTTTTACCACAACGCGAATAAACTACACATAGTGCAGTTGTGTAGATTTTTCAAAGTTTTCCAAAGTAAGACAAACTTCAAGTATTTCAATTTTGTCTACACTACAAAGTTTCGTCGAGTTTAGAATGGAAATTTGGCTGGAATTGTAGTTTGGGGCCATCAGGATAAAAGCATGATTGAGCTTCTGCTAAGCTTACAAGAATTTTTATCAATCACAACGTGAAATTTGAACTATGTAGGATTTACTGTTCAATTATTGCAATTCTGGCATAATTGATTATTTTGTCATCAAAATATGTGCTTGTAGTTTGTCTACGCTGGTAGCACCAAGATGCTGCAAAGCAGCTGAAAGGACACTGGAGAACAATTTATTATTAGTTCTTCGTTCGTGTGGCGTCCGTCTTGTACGTGCGCAGAATAATCGAGCAATTGGACTGGATTCTATTTAATGCTATTTACGCCACTGCGACACGTCGATTCACCCGCAAAACACTACCCGCTTCGAATATTGGTTGCAGGTCATTGCGTCGTCGCTTTGAATCGTAAAACCACAAAATGCTACAAAAGAATCGTTCGCAGCGATTCATCTCGCGTGCCAAAAGTAGACTGGATTGGATTGAGCTGGGCAATGTCGAACAATATGGATAATGGAATATAGTGCCGCCGTTTTTTATTTATTTTGGTTATGAGTAATGTTCATTTTGTCATTTCAAAATTTTGGATAGTTGTTCAAATAAAAATTCATTACATTAACGAATCGCGCGCCTACAAGTGCCCACTGGCTGTTTTTATGGAAAGACCGCGGATGCAATAAATTGGGATTATTATTAGCCATCCAGCTTTATTCGATTGGTAACGGTATCGATTTCGCGTCGGCTTGTACGTTTCGGGCAATAAAGTGATATTACTGTGCACGGGTTGTAAATATGCTCATAGGTAATAGGGATCATGATGACACGGGGCGAGGAAGTGAAAATCGATGGCCACGCATATTTCTCCTTTAAATACTTGAAATTACATACAAATATAGTTTCTTGCTTTGTATTCACATCCTGCTTATGTAGTTTCTTATTCTATTTTATATAAATTCAATTTTAGAATTATACATCTTAATACAGCCGTGATTAATGATGATATTTTAGCATTTTAATAAAAGTCATTCTTTTGTGAACATCCATTATCAACTGAGGTTGCAAACTCCTATGCCGACGTTTTTAATAACGTCTAATGTCGCCAGATAATAACTCAAAGGAAAAATGGCACAGGAAACCGATTATTACTTTGATCATGTCATCCGTTAATTTATTCATGTCATCTTAGGAAGATTGGTAAGCCCGCAATAGATGTAAAACGAAACGAAAAGTTGTTTTATTAGCCACGATATCTGCCCAAAAGAAAATTCCACTACAATTTTGGATTTATACAATAGGAATCACGTTGATCTTTTAAACTGAATTGAATTTTATTTAACATTCAGATACTATTTCATTTCTATAATATTAATATCTTAACTTTGAATAAACTGATTGTGCATTGTAGGGATCGTCCATTTTTGTGGATTTTTTATGGCAAATGGGACATTCTCCCAAGGGTGCTAAATGTGCTAACATTCGATAAATATTCGTTTGCATGATTTATCCTATGCGGTTATAAGCGCAAACAAACAGTGCAAAGTGTACGTGCACGCTTATAGCTTATTTGTGCTGCGAATTTGCAATTTTATGTTCAAATTCAACATTGGATGATTAAATTCGAAGACGTACAGATTGTAGGTGGGCTTGGGATGTCCTGACAAAGCAAAGATGATTTAAATTATCTGTTTTAAATAAATTCATTTGCTCTCTTTGACACTAAAGCACAAAATAATTTCGAGGTATAAATATGTACCTAAAATATAAATAACTTTTCTCTCTTTGAATTCAAAAAGAATTTAAAAGCGCACATTTTAATGGGAGATATTAGTCGAAAACACTAAACGTAACTAAATCTATATATATTTTAAATAAAAGCATTTGTTTGAATTTTTAATTACACTATGCATTTGTTGTATTTGCACGTATTTTGCGTGCGGGCTACAGGAATCATTTATAAACGTCCGAATTTCTTTGAATTGCATAGAATTCGTTGGCGACCTGCGGGGCCATCACTTTTTCAGACTGCAGCAAAAGTGGCCGTGGCAGCACGTAATCTCTGGCAGCGTTCATCCTAATTTATTTTATTTATAAAAGACACCGTTGCGGGCGCCTCCAAAACTCGTTTTCGTTTTCGCAGCTTGTCGCCGAGCCGCATCGTGATGTGAGCATATTTATTTTGCTTAATCGCTACTTGAAATCGCACATTGCACAAAACAGAATTTACGCGAATGGGGGAGATAATAATACACATGATGCGAACGTTTCACGTGTTTTACTGGGTTGAGTTACACACGAAACCCACTAAAAGCACCACCTTAGACATCAGTTTGCGACATCTTTTTATATCGAGTATTTCTTTGTACTTTAATCAGAAACAACGTAAATTCTTTATTGCTTAAGATTAATATTTCAGTTTACGGATTTTTAATCCTAAATTAGATGTCCAACTTTTTATCTGTTTCCAGGGCTTTTGTTGTAAGTTTGACGAGATTATTAATTACATTTTCGAGCCATTCAAAGATCCACATGAATCCAACGAGGATGATGAGAATGGCAATTTTTTGGCTTTACTCCTTGTATTCTGTGCGCTCATAAAGACGTAGCGAGAATAATAACGATAATAAAGTGGAAATGACTAGGACGCAGGCAGATCATGTCGAAAGCGAATTTGCTCCCAGCAGCTCATAAATGCGCGGCTGTGATTTTAATGAATATTCATTCATTCGTCGCGTCGAGGGCCGTGGCTGGCATACTAATAGTATGCCTGAAACAAATCACCCTTTCGTGCAAATCAAAACTTCCCCCATTTTCCCTATTTGGGTGGCCTGTGTGAAAAGTATGAATAATTTACTACGCACGCAAAAAATCATCTTAATCGAAAACAAACAGAGCGAATACAACAATTACTAATAGAGCTTATGCTGTTCCTGTGGGAGCATAATTTATTTATTCTTGCATTTAACAACTTATATATGCATAGTAACAATTTATTTCCTTTGAGACGCGCAAAGTTTTCGTATTTTCTGAAATCTCGATTCTCATTTCCAAGTCGATTATTAACTCGTTGCCGAAGAGCAAAGTATACCAACGTTTGTTTGATTTATTACTTTCAAACGCGTGCAATATAGCGAAGCAAAGTCCCCGGGAAAGTTAACTTTAAGTCAAACATTTTTCGGGTTGAGGTTATGATGCGCTGCTGCTCTTTGAGAAAAAAAGAGGGCAAAAACCGTGCACCTCGCTCAGATTAATTAAAGCGTTTAATTATTGTGCAAGTCTGGTGGTGTTTTATGCGCAAATTAAATTATTGTGCAATTTAATCATCGTATTAAAAGCGTTGGCCAGTGCAGTATAAATATATATTTGTAGACTTGAATTTAAATAATGAGGTAAACATATTTTTTATATTGCAAGTAATTAATTTGAATTTATAAGTAAAATATTTAAATGGCAGCAAAAAAAAATTTTATTTTAAATCGCTTAAAGGATATCTAACGCGTTTGAATACTATATCGCCAATTTAATCTTGTTTTCTGTGAGGCTGAATGTATTCTTTTATGTTATTATTATGCAGGTTTTTTGTTTTCAACCGTCGGGTTTCCATCATCCGAAGCTGCAACAATCTGCCGACAAAGAGTGCGAGGCTGCCAGCCGCGCATCACCACTCAAAGTGAGATCAAAGCAGCGTAATCGAATGCAGGTGTACATATTGCATTTTTTTCAATAAAAACATCTCTGATTTGCAGTGCTTTGCACCCCTATAACGTACGACGAGAGAGTTTTACATAGTTGTAAATATTCCTATCTGCAACTGAGTGCCACAATCAATACCTATAAAACAAGTGATAAAAGAAAAACGCCTACAAAAATATAGTATTTTTGATATAATTTCTTGCTTTTCCAGGTTTCATTGCTGACAGTCAAACATCATGATGGATTAGTTAATTTATTGGTTTGCTTTTTATGTATGTCTTCTCCTGCAATTTGTGACCGTATCCTAGCTGGCTTTTGGTGAGCAAGTCAACGTTTAATGACGTGTAATGAATTTATCGTGTCATCGCAAACGTGCTTGGCCATTACCATCAGCAGCGGCATGCCACGTCGTGGTTTAAAGCACACAATAAACATTTCCATTAATTCAATGAAGGCGTCCTAACGTATACGAGCTGACTCACACGTTGAATTGCGTTTGTTGCCGGAGCAGCAAAAGCGCAAGAACAGCAGGAGCAGGATGCGGACAAGGAGTGAATCGTTGTTATGATTGCGGCAAAGCTAAAGTCTACGACGCCAGAACGATAAGAGGATGACGAAGGACTGCTCGTAATTAAATTTTAAGTGAAACAACATGCTATAGACGAAGGCCAGGACAATATCTAAACATCTTACTAAAGTACTTTTCTAACTTTTCGCGAATCTTCCTTCAACTTCTCGTGTAGCACGTTTTAGTTTCTGAATTTGATAATGGACTTTATATTACGTGTTTATAGCTCTGCAGGCTAATAAAACAAATGCCTGGTCGGTATGCCATTTATTCCTGCGAGTAACCACGAGGTAGACAGGCAGATAAAGCTAAATTATCTGCGCCAATGACGCTTCGTTGGGATAGTGCGCGGAGATAAATCGCCTGAATTCCGTCCCACGTTGGGCGGCTAGAGGGTTTACCTCTGCCGCATTTGTAGATTTCTTGCCCGGGAACGCAACGATAGCGCACCGTGAATGCTTGATGTATGCGAGTCATGCGAGTTGTGCTGTTTTACATTTTGACTGCTCTAAACAAGTGTGGGGTGGTGAATGTCAAAGGTGTTTAGTTTTTGGAACTTACTTGGAATGGAAAATAAATGTAATCGAGGTTTAGTGTGCACCTTTTGCAATTGACATCGTTTAGTGCTTGGTCCGTTTGTGTTTTATTATTTTAATTTATTGGAAAGATACATTGTAACGTATCAAACAATTATTTCACATTGTTATCTTGGATTTTATAACTACGTTCCATTTTTGTTTAATGCATTGCTAACTTTCTAGTCTATCTGTTTATCTACATTTTGGATTGCTAACAGTTAAACATCGAGGTCGTTTGCACCGTTTGGCACAAAAGCCCTCGTCGGTATTCCGCCACATTCGCAGTAAAATTCTCCCGCATGGTAATTGAATTGGCAGATAGTGGTTGGCTCAGTCCTAGATGGCGGCGGCTCGTTCGCCCCTACCGTGCGCTGCCCATTTTTGCGCTGCTTCTTTCCGCCGCAGCGCTCTAATCCTTACGGGAGCGCATCTTTTGCCGGCTGGCTGCGCGGATAGCTTGGAATGTATCCCGTGAAATGTATTTTATCTGCGCCTTGTGCGGTGTTAAATTCTAATAGGTTGCGATAGCAGACGATTGAGGAAAACTAGCGAAAAATAGACTAGGAAAATACAAGTAGCTAAAAAATTATGTACAAAGAGGCAAAGTAATTGAAACTGCAATTATAATTAACAAAGTGATTTAAATTATTTAAAACATGAAAGTATTTACAATATTATGTTGCAATTGCGATGTAAATTGCGGGGCGATGTAAAGTTATGAAGATGAGAATATTAATCACTAAATTTATTTGTTACATGTTAATTAGCGCTATAAAGTCGTAGTGGGTAATTATAATTGTTTCAAACAGATGATAATGTATTTCCAGTATTATGCTAAGTCACTATCGAAGGAGGGTAATTAGTACTGAATATTATGTATTCAAAATTGATCCAATCAAACATTTGATACTTAAATTAATTATTTATTTTCTTACTAATCTTTCAATTTGAAACATGACAGAGCACAATTGATAATAACTTTAGTTTGCTAAGTTGTATTAATCTTGGGAACTTTATAGTTAGTAATTTCATAAGTTGAGCTAGGAAGCAAATATTTACTTTTAGTTAATAACTGGCTTCAACTGGTAGTTAAAAAAATTAATAGATTTGATACATTGTAGTTATTATTGAAATTATTTTCTTGTTAGTTGCTGTTGCTAGTGTTTGACTATGATATCGTGATGCTTCTAAGCAAGCAAATAAAAACAGCACAATGGAAACAATATGCAAAAGATTAAATTAAAAAAAAAAAAATTAAAATTACGAACGTGCCCGTCGGTTAACAAAAAGTAGAAAATTCGTTCTTTTCTACATTTACAATTTACACTAGAACTTATACTACTTTTGTGTAATATTCAACTTTCATTAATATCTTATACATTTTCATTCAATTCATTAAATTTTGTTTCAAAATTAGGCATTTAATTAGTTTCAATGTATTAAAAATTAATTTAGAAGAAAAATGTTTGTAATTATAAACTTTTAAAAGTTTAATTAGGTTTTATATTCAGGTTTAATGTCCATATGTCATAATGGACTAAAATAGAGTCGTCGACACTAAAAAGCTTTTTGGAATTTGCTCATTCTTCCAATTATTACTTATTATCTTTAAGTTTAATTTGCGAGTTGACTTATGGAAAATGGTTTTGTTAGATTTTTAACATAATTTAACTGGATCCCTGTAAATAAAATATACTTATGAAATAATTTTTAAAGACATTTGAGAAAAATAATAAAATATTTTCTTGTGTAGCTTTGATAGCTACATGGCATATGGACTATTTGGAAGACACAGTGAATAGAGGTCATCATAGACAAACAGAGGTCTTGCCTTCAAATAAGCATGCAAAGTAAGGAGCATAATAAAATATTAAGCATACTACACATGTATATAATATCAAGTCGAGAATTGTTAAACGCACGACTAAACTATAACTGTTACATTTGCATTTCACAGCTTCAATTATAATCACACTTTAGTCTTCATTGTTTAAGACAATTTGTTTCACACTTAAATAATACTGCACTTGAGAAATCTAAAACAAAGCTGAATAAAGCAAATTTTATGTAAAGAAAAACACAAATGATTCAAACATGTGTTCTCTTTGGTAGATCAAATTTGGTGCATTTCCTGTGTTGCATCTCAAAATGCATTTTCATCGATGCCAAAGCAAATAAAACGTATGCAGATGAAAGTTGTAAAGTATGGAAGTGCACTAGGCTTTACTTGGGAAAGGGATATATCACATTTGTACTTTTACCACTTTTTACTGGAAAGCTATATTTTTATGTCGGGAGTACTCGCGTTTGTGCTTGAAGAGCTGAGTCAGTTGGTTGCACAAGAGCAGCGAAATGGAGGAGATATTGAAATAAATTTCGACAAGAGACAAAAGGAGGCAAATGGATACTTTCTGTCTCTGGAGTTCATATCTTGGTGCGATTACAAACAGGGTGGTGCCAAATAAATGCAATTTATTACAAGTGAAATAGTGGAAATTGGTAAATTGGTACACGTACGTTTTTCATAAAGTATGTGCGTGCAAAAGGTGATGACAAACGGAATTTCTTCTCAACTTAGTTTGTGAAGAAATCTGCAATGAATTGAACTTAAGTTTGAAAACTTTGTATAAGTGTCAAACTGATTTTATGCAATTTGATAAATATTAGAGTTGATAAAACTATCATTATAAATTTACTAACTATTTTATGTAAAGTATAAAGCACAAAAGTTCTTTAAAATTCTTCTCGTCCTTTTTATTGAAGTTTTTCATCTCTGAGTTTTAATTCTTCAATTTGCTTGTGCTTATTCATCCTACGCCACAAAATTCTTGAATATTTCCCTTAACATTTTCTTCTTTTGATATAATTTTTATATTTATGTTTTCATATTTTCTTGCATCCATTTGTTAGTACATAGCACTTAGGGAATACTTTGCTTGCACCTTCAATCCCTTTGACCCGTCAATTAACGCTAATTGCTTCTTGCCGCAGCCGGTTGTATGATTAAACATCATTACCATCATTGCAATTTGTTTGCTACTTCTCTCTTACAGTCTAGGAGTATAGAAATCCTACTCGTTGTTATCATATCAGCTTGTTCTTTATTTCTTGTGTCCAAACATATTTAATTTCATCTCAGTTTTCACCAAAAACACCAGGCTAACAACACCGGCGGAGAAATTCTTCTCAAAGTGGTTAAACATCCAAATCGTGCTAACATTTTAATAAGCTTAGAAAGTAACACCACATTGTAAACTTACATAAAAATTAATTGAAACAGTGCATGCTAAGTTAGCTTAGTGGGTAAGCAGTTAAGTCTTCCTAAATTGCCGAAAGTAGAAATAAACGCCAAAAACGCAGAAAGTAACTTGTCCGGAAGTGGTACAAAACAATTACATTAAGTGACTTACGTTTGCTGCAATTACGTGATGTGCGGAAGGAATTCAATTTTACAAAGCATGCTCGGTCATGTTGATTACGACTATGTTGAATATTTAATTAAATTAAGCAACGAATTATTGTGCGAGGCATGCATTAGCAATGAGGCGGCATTGTGGCGACGGGCAGAAAGGAAAATACAATGACGTGTGTTGATTGTGTGTAATTAGCGTAATTCTTCTGGACATTGTGGGCTGCTTTTTATTTTTCAAGCGATTTTCTTTGTGCGATGAAGCCAGTGGCAAATTGCTGCCAAACAAGCAGGTAGACATGACTAGTCAATTTCTAATGGTGGCCTTTTCATTAAGGACCACTTGTGAATTGCTCTAGCAACTTGAAATTTGGTTGGGCTGTGTAAGAGTAGAAAGGCAAAAAGTTGTGATGTTTGCAAAACAACAAATTGGAAATGAACAAGGTTTTAGTGGAATGTTACAAATGAATGTGGTTGAGTTCTTTAGAAAGGTAATTTTTTAGGTTTTTAGGAAGGTTTGAAGCATTTTTATTGCTTCCAAAGGATTGAAGTTTGAAAGGGTGAAATGTGATAACCAAGTTAGAAATCAACGAGT
>JAODGC010000010.1:193133-215026 GCA_027574925.1 Ecitoglossa quadriceps
TTATACTCCCCAAAAAGTATATTTATTATTACTGTTTTTACTCTGCTTTAAACAGATTTTCTATCAAGACAAACATTTTTTTTTATTCCGTATGCCGTTAGTACATATCCTAAATTTAAGTGTCTTTCCTGCCGTTATCTCTGTGGGTGCTTGTAGCGCTGGCCAGGCATGTTTCGCAAAGTTGTCATCCTGGAGGTCGTACACAGTGTACATAAAATGCACCCGGACGTCATTTATTCGCGCGAACATTTCTTTCGCATTTATCACCGCTCAAGAAGGTGTCGCCGATGTCGTTCTACTCGAGTCCTACAGGACTGACCGCCCCACTCACATCCTCGCATCTCCCACGTACGGCATTTACCCCCCGAACACTTTCTCTTCGAGAATTGCACGCCTGTCACACTATCACCCGCTTTTATCCACCCTGCTACGGCTGTCCGTTAGAGGTCATTCGGACCTTTTACGTTCTATTGCTACATTACGTGCATGCCTGTAACGAATGGCGTACAAATGTTGTTATCCAATCACCGGAAAATGCAGTGACGTATTTTGAAGCACTCATCAAGAAGCCAATGTTACTAAAAGCATAAAAATGTATTAACGTACAAGTGACCAATAGTGGCATACTAATTATCGAGATGATTTTTTCAAGTAAGAGACTTTCTAACTTCGACTCTGTGCCTTGAACTGTTTCAAGTGCACACTCCAAGAATGACCTCTAAGGTACACCAAAGGTTTTACTCGTTTTACGACGTGCCCTCTAAACGCCGAACATGTTGCCGATTGGCTATTTATCGAATAAATTTTTCAAATATGAATTGTCGCAAGTTGTTACGTCATTGTTCTTGAATATGGATTTTCAAAAAGTTCTATCAATGGTTATTTCGTGTCGTGGAAATTCTGCATCCAGTGCAGCATATGTATAATTCGGGTTAACAAAGCAAACAGTGAAAATGTTTGAGTAGGCGGCTTAGGGATTAGTTGGTGCAGTAACGTAACTGTCATATAGATAATTAAAAAGTTATGGTCAAACTGATCACATTGATGTTAAATCAGTTACAGATACAAGTAGCTAAATTTAGTATTTTCATAGATTTCACACTTATATGCAATACAACACTGGATACACCCGATTGATGCACTTAATCAAAGGGGGAGAACTCAAAATTAGGTCCAATTAAGCAATGCCGCTTGCCATACTGTTGCCGATACAATCAATACAATCCCTTCAAATATAATTCAAACTACATAGTGAATGTTATTGGTTTCCAGTTGCCATACAATTTCACTCGCCGATGGCTTAGAGTGACCGCAATAAAACAATAACAATTCCGCTTCCGCGTCGTGCAGAGCGTGACGAATGTGACTTTGATTGCGAGCTTGATTCTGACTATTTGCCATCATTTGCATGAAGTGGCTGGCTTAACGTTTAGCTTTAGTCACGACCATCACATTAGGCAACTTAACATGGCAAGAACAAAAGATAGATGGATGACATAATAAGGTGGATTTGAAATGAGTCCAAATGTGTTCTTCAGGGAAGGAAATTAAAAAAGCCATTGAGAGGTAGGCAGACTATTGGTTTGAAAGGAACTAAATTATGACTTAAGGACAAAGAAAAGTCCGTTCGTTGACTTGGCTGGCGAACTTTGATCCTACAGCTTTAGTTTTGAGTTAATTACCGGGTTTGTTATGGTTATAAAGTCAAAAGTGTTTTGCTTAAAGCAACATTTCGTTATTCTTCTTGAAGACCTTGGATCTCTTACAATGTTACGATTGGTGTAGGTGTGTGAAATGTGTACAAAACATAAAATTACCTTAGGTATTACGGTGTTACCTCACCTGGCACGTTCTACAATCTTGCTTGCTTTCTTTCTTTCTTTGTTTCTCTCTGTATAAATATGAGATAAAACTCATCACTATGGTAAAAAGTACCACTCTGCCCCAAAAGAAAAAATGAATATGTTAATTAATTGCCTCAGAAAGAATGCGTTTTCTCCATGGTAAAAAAGTATTGTACTTATATTGTGCAACTGAAATTGTCAAAGCAAACTAAATAATACAAGCGGCATGATACTGTAATGAGTACAAATGAAAGCAAATAAAAGCGAATGGAACGCCAATGCTCCAGATGCGACGCAAAGGCAAATGAGGAAATGTGCAAACAAATAAGATATTTTGTTGAAACGCTTTGTCCATTCTGAAAAGGCAAATAACAAATGTGATGCATAAATTATAAAAGGTGCTGGAATTTCTTTCTCAGTTACTCCATAGAAATAACAAAATATTTTCATTTCTTTTATGCAACAAATGAATTTTAATCATGTTAACAATTTACGCAGTTTTGTATAAATTTAATATTGTACAAATTGTTTGATTTGAAAAATTGAAAAGAATCTTGTTGATTCTCATTTTCTTATCCTATGCAACCCTATTTGCATCACTTGCAATTTTTGCCTGTTACGTCAGCATTTTTCTTTACAATTCAAGACACGCCAGTGTAAATTCGGCTACCATTAACTCCGTTTTTCCCACCGGCTCAGTGGCAATCAATCAAACCTATCAAACTAAAATAATCAATATCATTGCCGGGTTCTTCTGACAGGAACTAATCTATGCTGGCGTGCGGGGCGCGGAGTGGAATGTTGATAAAAACATTGTCAAGCGAAGCAAATTAACGCTTAAAAAAAAGATTTATTACGGCCTATAAGCTCAGAAGTAGATGTCATGACCAAATCTTGCTTTTGGGAAAGGATAAAATTCAAATAAATCTGAATATTTTCTTATATTTTCTCAAGTCCATTTTTTGCCCGGTTGTTTTAAAAGCTCTAGAAGTTAGGCACTCATGTAATTGCAATCGTAAATCTTCCCAGCCCGCAGTTTATTTGTCCCCTTTCAAACCTGGTGATTTTGCGAGTTTCCCGCATCCTTCCAATCAGCAATTCGAATTTAAAAGAGTATTTGCCTCGTATTTGTAAATTCAACTTTGCTTACTCCTGGAATCTTTCATTATATATCCTTATCTGTTTTTCTCTGCATTCTACTCTTATGTTCGTTTTCATTCTTGCTCCTCGTGGTAGTTTTTAGTGTTTTTTAGTGCTGAAAAAATACATTTAAAATTCTAACACTTGGCATTAGCATAATCGTGAATTAAGCCACGCCGAACTATATTCATTCCGATCCGCTTCCGCTCCAGCGAGGAGTGTATTTCCTTAAGGACGCTCTACGGACAAAACCGGATGTTGACGCACTCTGCATGGAAGCATTCGTGAATCGTGTGAATAATGAATGAATTATTAGGAAAGTCAACTTTGTTTTGAAAACAAAGCGACCTTGACCAACATTTGTTTTGAAAATTAAAACTAGTCATTAGTAGACCGCAGATTAATTTGATTTTATCCGTTGTAAGTCAAGACTAGAAGATAACCAGATTAAGAATGGTTAATAACAAGCTTTGACCTTACAATTAGTTTACTCGTGATTTACAAATAGCAAAATTAATGTGATACAAAAGAACGTAATTTTTTTCTTGAGGGCAATTTGTAAATTAAGTTTTCCCATTTTCTCAATCAATTAGTTAGTTTATGTCAAAGAAAATTTAGTAAAAGGTAAAAGAAAAGGCCGCAATTGCTAATTCAGGTCTTTCATGCTTATCTGTTATTCCTCGTCTTCGTTTTCATTCTCCCTTTTTACTATCTCTATAAATCCTGTTTTCCTTTCCTTCTTGAACGGTAGCAACAGTGGCGAGCTTAATATTAGATTTTCTAATTGAGCTTGATGAATGGATTTGTTCTACTTCAACTTCACGTACTAGTCTGAGTTTGTTAGAAGTTGGCAAAATCAGATAATAGAGTCATTTGTAAGATGAAAGCAAATTATGATTTGATATTTACTTCAATATTTCATTACTGGTTTTTGAGGTGAAGGTCTGAATAAAAAAGTTCAGATCTTGTTATAAATTTGGAAAATATGAAAATACGGATGGAAACAGAAATTAAGAGTAAGAAAATGTCAAGATGTCGTTGGTAAATTATCAGTAGCAGCTGCTTTTCCCATTTCTGTTTCCAAGTTTTCGTCAGCATGGTGGATGCGCCACACCAGTACGTGTTTTAAAAGAAATTTGTTTTAATTTGGCGCTCCCTGCTTACTTAATTTGTCTGGAAAAGTCACCTGGTACATCCTGCAACACTGCAGAAGATAGGAAATTATATTTTATACAGGAATTTAATTTATTTTCCTATTCCTTCCAATTAATCAACTTAAATACTCTTCATCAGTGAATTGGAAATGAAAAAGTTTTCATTGCCCAGATGTGATAAACATGATGGATGTTTTTAAATGAAATTGATGCATTATGGTTTTTTTTTATTTCGTAATCTGCATTAAGTGCAAATCTCAGGGGCAGGAATGAGCAATGCGACCTCAGCAAAGCGGATGTCATCCGGATGTCAACGTGCGGTTTTTAGTCCTGTGGAGCATGCAAGCATTGTTGAGCACACTCGGAGGCGAAACACGTTCAATCATCACGTCGTATATCACGCCCGGTAGCTTGCTGGGCCAACATGGGCTACAATGCAAACGCCGCCGTCGCCATGGTATGAAATTATGGAATATACTTTATGCCCTCATCTGGAGCAAATGCGCATGTATGTATAAGGAGCCTTCTTTGCTAGTGCGTTTTATACACCACTTTAGAGCTTTAAGAGTCCTAGCGACGAGGTGTTGGGTACAATTTATTTGCACGTTTCGCAATTTTATTATCAGCACAATGGTGGTATAAAGAGGGCGCCACAAGACTAGCATGTGGTTGACAGATAATACAGAAATATTATACTCATGGATACAAAGGAATCAAAGTTGGATAAAGTTGGTGGAGGAAATTAATAGTAGAAAAATAATGAAAAGATATATTTCTTAATAATTAGAAATAAATATTATTTAACAGCGGTGTTGATAAAAACTTAGTATATTTGGAGATTTTAATTTTATTGACTTTATGCATCAAATGTCAGAAGTCACTTAAATAAACATTTACTGAATGTTATTCAAATGTATATGTTTTATATTCTGTCGTTATGTTAAGCATTTTCACACTTAAATTTAAGCAATAATCTAATTCACAAGTAATTTTATTTTCCTTCTCGCCTAGTTCTCATGTGTGTTTGCAACATTAGGTCACATCATGTCGTAGATGGCGCTTGATTTTGTTTCCCATTCTTTTCATTCATTAATTCATTTATTCCATATAATCCCTTTTATTCTATGCTAATTACATAGGTAATGCATAAACATAAATTTCCCGATTTTTGAAACATTTTATATTTGTTGCTATTTATATCGCGGATGATTCACATTTGTGTTTGAGTGTGAAATAAAAATTATTAATGAACTTAGTGACGTGTTTCAATGATATTTTATTAACTTGAGTAAAATTCTGCAAGTGTTGCAATGGTTTGAAATTTAAAGCAGTGATTCATTCAAAAGCCACTCTGGAATCAGTCATTAAATTAAGATTGTAATAGTTATCGTAAAGAGCAATTGTAACTATAATTGAACTAACAATAAAATGATTTCATTCTATTGCATTGCATTTCCAACTTGGACAAACACGCAAATAATGGAAGCATAGCGCAATCGCGCGTTATGGACGCAATACTTTACTTTAATTGTACAATGTCTAAATGAATTTATTTTGCTATTTTCCCACGGTATTGTTGCACACATTGCTCTAGATTAAATCACCGCAAACGAACAAATGCCAACTGAACAGGTAACGCATAAATCAAAAGTGTATTCAATAACAAAAACAAGCAAACAAAATTACATTTTTATATTAAAGTTTTTTAATCATTGTTTTGTGCTGCACAATGAAACAACCCTAGAGTAGATCAGTTATATCAGTTTTTGAATTATGTTAACTGAAATTATTATTTTCGTATCCCAGCTGGCCGTGTGCCATGATTACAAACAAATTAACTACTAATAAAATATTTGCGAGTTACAAGCAAGCGCAAAATAAAGTCTGGATTGCTTTACCAGCGGTTATAATTTTGTTGGCACAGGGACAGTTGGCGGTGGTTGAGGTTAGTTTTTTCTTTTGTTTGTTGCCGTTGAGCATATTTCTCGCATTGATAAAACCACACAACGCAAGAATATGGATGCGGATGTGGGACACAAAGAGAAAAAGCAGATGAAACTTCCGCACGGAAAACTCAATTAAACGAGCAGCAGTGTGCATGGAAAATCAATGAGTATTGCACATGTGTAGCGACAACAAATTGGATTTAAGTGCACTTCGATATTTCTCTATGTCAAAATCATAATCATCCCACAGAAAATACCAAACTGATAGCTAACGAAAAGAAAATACTTATGCTCACTTAAAACTCATGGCTTTGGTTTATTCGGAGCGTAATTGAAATTCAAAAATTGTGATGTAAGTACATGATTAAGTAGAACAACAACCTAGCTGTACTCAACATGAAGTGAAAATATTAGCCAACTAAATGTTTAGTGCGCTCTTACCCTAAGAGAAACAATATTTACTTCAAGATGAAACATGAAGTCTTAAGCATCACTTGCACTTGTTGAAAGTACATTTAGAACAAGTTCTTGTGCATTCTTTAATATGAGAATTAGAGGAAATAACAGGTGCAATTGCGTTCCGCTACGTGAATTATTTACTAATGACAAAATAAATAAATAAAGCACTGCATTTAAATTGCATGAATTGTACCATTCCACCGACGCAAAATTATGATAAATGAAAATAATGCTACTTGTAATATTCGAAATTAATTTTAAATTGGCTCGTGGTAGTGTCGTATTTTACAAATGTACGGGTTCGATCAATGTTTAATTATGTACAATGTGTACTAGACTTATGATTAATTATTTATTTTCTTTCCAGTATTTAAAATGTTTGTCAAATGGAAAAAAATGTTAAATAATTTATTGTGTGCAATTTTAAACGTATTGTTGGTTCAGTAATTATAGACTAAATAATCTAAACTTGAAATGTTGTTAACGATGCTATAAGCTATTTCTCATTGCTTTCGTCTTCTACATCTCAACCAAGACATACTCTACTTTTGCAATCTTCCAGCTATGTCACAACATCTCCTATCAGACTTCCTATCCATGATATCACCATTTTCCAATGCGATTCTGTCACATTCACCCGTCTTGCAATGCTTTCCAACTGCATTTCCTATCATTCTGACATGCCTGTAGCCCAACGAGGCGTCCACCAAGAAATTACATGCCATGATTTTTTCTTAAGTGAATTGATTTACAATTTTTACAATTTATTTGATTCCAGCATATTCTAAAATCACTTATTTTCAGAATTCTGCAATAGTTAAAAATCTCACAACTTGAAATATCTTCCGGATATTTGTGCGGTGCGATTCTCAACTGAAAACCTGTTCATCTTCATCAGGATGAAGCTAAAGAGCGAACCTATCCATCAAGCAATTATTTCTCAAATCAGTAATTTGTTACCGTTGCACGAGCCATTGCGTTGGGGGAGTAATGAAATTGTTCTTTGGCGGGTGCGTTATTTTGTTGCGTTTAACGCCCGCACGTAGAAATAATTCGATCATTCGGCATCCGCCCAATTCATTTCCAACTGCGCTGTGGGGCTGTGAGTCGAGTAGGTTTCATTATGATTAATTTTCATGCTGAAATGATGCACGCGGAGTAAATGTTAGCGACTTGTTTCAGCTTCATTGAGCTTGTCAGAACTGAAGAAACGAGAATTTTGCTGCGTTTAGAATGAGGATAATTTATGACGACAGTGGTGCGGAAAACTAAGCATGTTAAACAACAATAATGCTTTCTTCTTCAATCAGAAGTGATCGGAATTGTTTAAATCATCAAAATATAATCATATCAACGAAATAAATGAAGCTAATGTGTTCTACCATTCTAACCTATACTAAATTACATTGATATTACTTTTCATCTCTTACGTGCCCCTTTATGACAGACGCGTCCACGTCGCAAGGGGTGGGCATCAATTTTACACCTTTGCATTTAAAAGTATTGAAATATTTGTATATTATTAAAGTAAAAAGGTGTAAAACCGATGGCTAAGATCTGTCGTCATATTCATACATGAATTTCTCATATTCCTCTTCCATTTATATAGTTTGTATATTTTTATTTTGTGAAAGTGTCAAAAACTATGGCATGAAGGATAATAGTTACGACCTATTCGAAAACGAATTATTTTATGGAGCATTGGCAGTAATGGAATTTTGTCGCTTTATCCAACGTGGTAATGTTTTACGCTTGGTCAGTAATACCCAAAAGAGCACAAGGGTATTCAAAACGTATTCGTAAATATCGGATTCAATTCATAGTGATGAAATGGAAATTCAAGTGCCTTGCAATTGATTTCATCACTCCATATCACATTAAAACAGCAAATTAATTGCAATTGTTTTGCCATGTTTACATCACCTTCTAACCTCTCTGTAACTTAAAAAATGTATTTCCTTCAAAACAGTACATTTGAAACTTTCCTTCCTGCCTACATTTTGTTATGGATTTCATGCACTATTACTTTCGTTGGCAACCAGCGAAATTGAAGCAAACCACATATAATAACACAGCATAACCAACATGGAATTTACCCAACTTGAAGAATCCAAAGCAATGTTACCAACTGTAAACGAAATTCAAACTAGATAATAAATTTAGTTACCTATTTTTGAGTCTAAGGCGTAAATACGAATTCAATTTAAATTGATCTCAACAGTATCTCAGCAGTGTATGAATTGTTGGAGACATCGAATACGTACATGAGCGTAAAATGACTTAAATGTCTGCATATTGTCTGTTTATTTCACTTTGTTCACATTGCTTTAGTTTGCCATTGCATGCTGTGGGATTCGCGGTTAACTAATTGCAAGTAATCGTAAGTGGGACGCGTGTTTCATTTATGTCAAAGTAATGGAAATGTGCGCACATGCACGGTGCAAACAAATGTGAACAAATTGAAACCGATTTTGTAGGCATTTCACAATCTCGTCTACGTTGCATATGGTAGCTTGCAACCTTTTATCTCTTTAATTTGCGGAAATGATTGTACCCTTAATGACGCTCCAAACTTAAACTCCACTTGCGCAAAGCTTTAGCAAAGTACAAGTATACAGTGTAGATGCAAGCGATGTAGGTATGTGCCGTTGTGTTTGACTATCTTCCACACATTCGCCTGAAGTTCCCTATGTTTATGTTGGTTGCTGTCTTCGGAACATATATCACACGCCCTGTATGCTCTGACAATCGTGTGTGCGTGTGCTTGCTGTTCAATTCCAACGAGTTCCAGAATTCTGTGTCATTCCCTACACTTGTGGTTGTAGTCATTCAAGACTCTTCGCAGCAACGGATGCGGCACCATGTTTGCATTCGCACGATAAATCTTATTCTTCTTGACGACGACGCCGCCGCCGCCGCCGAAACATTGCTTTGTGCCGCGGGTCGCAGCACATTGTTGGACGCGTAAATAAGACGTTGAATGTTTGATTTCCAACAACGCGCGCTCAAGTACTGATCCACACCGCGTGTTCGCATTAAAAATGCATGGAAAATGTGATGGCGAGAGTTTTCTATCAGAATGGAAAGAATTTATGTAAATTGTTATCTTTTTAGACCTGAAAAAGTATACTATAAGACATAGGATGCAATAACAATAGGTAAAAGTAGATAAATTACATCGAAATTTGGTATGTTGAGGTTATGGTCGTATGTTATCCTTCTTGGCGCAAGGTATTACAATAAATATCTATAAATGGATATGAATAACATGAATAACAAAGGATACTCATAAACATCAGGCTAAATACATCCAAAAAAAATATTCAGTTTCAAATCAAGATGAAAACTGTTGTAATTCAATTTAGTTTAATATAAAGTTTCTTTTAAATTTCTAGCTCTCTTAACAACTAGTAACTAGATTATTGTCGTACCATTAGAAATCAGCGTAATAGTCAGTAATAGCAATAACTAGCAGAAACCAAAGAAGTATAACGCTTTGATTGTACCGGAAGTATGAATTCCTAATACACACAGACAATTCCATTGTGATCAACAATCCACAATTGCGATGGCATATAATTGAACGTTTGTGACAATCGCAACGTAACTTGCTCGTATTACAGCAAATATGGAAGAAAAACTAAAAGAAAAAGCATATTTTGCGCTTGACAGTACCGAATATCTGTAATTTCAAGATGGTAATGATGGCAATCATGTTCAAGGTGAGTTTTGTTTGTGATCTTGCTTCCCATTAGAAAGCAAAAATTATAGAGTGATTTGGATTAGCAAAAAAGGATTTGTATAGGTGAATAAAGTTGGGTAGAGGTAGTTTAGTCAGTGGTTTTTTAACATGTTTTATTAGGTGATCAAGAGACTGCAGAGAAGAGGGAATATTTTAGGTCAAGGTTGGATATTCATCTATGTTTTGGACTATGTCCAAATAATTTGGCAGTGCACATATATCCTTTTAGGAGTTGTCCAGTGCAGCGTACAAAAAATCTTTTCATTTCAATAGTTTAAAACTCGAAAAATCCTTAACATATCTATTTTTTTCTTTTCAGCATTTTAGAAGCGTCTGTCAAATATGGCATGACTAAGCGTTTTTCATTTTCTAGAAAAGTATTTGGGTACTAAATTTAAAACAATAGGGCACGTTTTCTTGTTTAACATAAGGACAACAAATTGGTAGATTAATTTGGGTCAAACATGGTTAAAATTAAAAGTGGTTCAAAATACTGAAGCTGAATATTTCAAGTGAGGATTCAAATTTGAGCCAAAATTATTACAAAGGTATAATATAGTAGTACGATATTAAGAATCCTAGCATACTGTAAAAGTAAAACATTTATTATTATTTTTTCCCTTTTTTTTTATTTTGCTTTCTTTCTCCAAATTCTACTCTCAGTATATCTGTCCTTTTGATCAAGCCGCATCATTGAAAATGTTTAATTTGCGGATTTTTTGTCAATTCCAGCCATACGTTTCGCTACTACTTCCAGCGCGTCCTGTAACTTCCCCACAGTGTCATGTAATGGAATGGTGATTAGGGCGTGCTGCTGCAATACCACCCTCGGTGTTTTTTGCGCCGCTGAGGAATTTCAGTGGCGTCGCGGGTGTTTACAGGTTTTGCTTCTGTCGTCCTCGTCGCCGCGGAATTATTCAAATTAAATCTGCGGGTAATACTCTTTGGGCTCCTCTACTTTATTGAGTAGGTCGGAACCGGGCAGAACAACATCAACGCACCCTCCAACCAAGCCCAAGAACAAGAAGTGACATTGTTTACGCAATGTACTCATAGAACAAAAAAAGAAATTGATAGAAAACAACGTTTAATTAGTGGATTTATTTTTAATTTTTAGAAGTATTAGTCATGCCAAAAACCCAATTAGGGTGATATCATATATATGGTTTGTTTAAAGTTAAAATTGCTTGGAGACTTAATGAGAACCTAATTGAGCAATTGACAGAAAAGTTTGGTTTTATCGTGAAGGTTGAGTTTAAAAAATCATTAGTTAGTTGAAAAATGGAGAAAAATGAATCATAGCTTTATTTTGAAACTTTAATATTTTTTATTAAATTAGTAAGACTTTTTATAGAATTGATTGAATAAAATTTGCAAAGGATTGCTATGATTTTAATTAAATGCATAATGCCAAGGATGTAGTAAAGGAATACGTCCAGAATACCGCTCGTCAGTTGGTTGAAAGCATCAAACAATTATCATCACGTTAAGCTCTTATCTATAGGCAGCTTTTCGTTTCAAGACGCCGCTCATGTTCCTGCATTTATCCCGCCTTCATGTGAACCCTTTCAGAGCGGCCTACCAACAATGCACACAACCCCCTCAAGAATTAGCTGAATGCTCGCAATTCTAGCACAATAAAACCAAACAAATATTTATTTTCCAGCAAACGAAACAATTTGTATCAATCTTTAAGAAATATTTGATTATTTCTAAAAATCCTGCTGTAGTTGGTTTTGTTATTCGTGATATTATTCTCTTAGCCGTCCTGAGCAAGCTCAGGCAGGCAGCAGTCTAACTGGGTGATGCCGCACAAGCCCCTCTCCCATCACGGAGCCGGTTCTTCGGTCGTTCCTGCTGCACGGACGGCGCGCGTTTTCCTGCCGTCCGCCGACTCTTCAGTCTTTCGCATTCCGTTGCGCTGTCCGTACGCGCCTCCATCATCGCCATCCTGCAGCTCGGACGCGACTCATTACCAACCGTGGCCACTCACCTGTTTTTTCGTTCTTGCAAGGCTGCGGGCGGGCACCAACACGCTTTCTACTCGCAGCGTTAAAGTCCAAGACCGGCCGAAACACCTCAAGACATATTAATACCACGCGCGTTGCGCAAAGAAAACGAAACCGAACGCTTAAGAAACGAGAGGTAAAAATAATAAACGAGCTGAATCTGAAGCAGGACGCAAGAACAGTGTAAGCTATTGCAAAAGCAGTAGCGGAGGATTCAAGCAGAGTGTATGCATTGCGTCTTATCTCGTTTGCGATGTAAACTCAAGTCGGCGTGATTGAATAATGTAGTGAAGTTTTCCGAGTGTGGCTTAGACAATTGGATTTTCCTGCAATTGACGGAGATATGGAATTCACAATAAGAAATTTCTTGGTCCTATGCTTGCTTTTTATTGGGATTCATGCACAAGGTGAGTTGAATTAACAATTTACTACAATTGGCTTCACTAATATGAAGTCATTAGCAGTGCAATTTGGAAATATATAACCAGTATACTGTTATTATTAAATAGCTTAGTTAATGCACTGCACCTCTGTTTAGCATATGAAAACAAGAAATTAAGTAACAGCTTGCTGTGTGTCGTTTACGCTTACATTATACACAAATTTCACACCCGTTGGATTAACGCGGATTGAGAACTTTCACACCACACTGCGCTATCTGCCTTCCTTGAGCTAGTGTTTGTTTAATTTATATTCGAACCATATTCTTTTGGAGATCAAGAATTAAGCCGCCACAGTCGCAGACACAACAGGTCGCATAATCAGGTTTAATATAAGCGCAGTTCGCATTTCCACCTCCTCCGAGGAGCAAAATGTAGACGAGCACAGACAACGAAATGAGATGAAATCAGACGATGAAAACACAAGGTAGAAAAACAAGAAGAATACAACGTACATAAGAAATGAGCAGTGTTGATCAATTCATTTCATTTACTCCTTGTAGCATACTGAGATTATGTCGCGTAGTTAATAATTAAAAGTTGTTAATTGTTTGGAAAAGTTACTAATTAAAAAGCCGTAAGTAGTTCTCATTTCGACATGTGTTATTAAATACAGAATATCTTTGGATGGAAAAGGGAAATGAAATAATTAATTTTTCTTAATTGTTGATATAAATGTGAGCTTTGCTTAGAAATTATTCTATAAAATTAATAATTAAATTTTCTTGTATTTCGTTATTTTTTTATCATTTTCTGTAATACCTGTCTTGTATACACGACTGTTTTTCCTATCATTTTTACATCATCTTCATGCTAAACGCATTGTTTCTCTAAGAAATAACGAAATATTAATCAAAGGCTCAGATTAAACTCAAGAAACAATCAGACATTTTCACGCTGCTTCAAGTTGTCTTCTTGGGCTTTTTTTTCCATTAAACTTTTTTTTTCTTTTCTTTATACTACCCTTTGTAAAACTTTTATTTTTTGTTTATGTTCTTTGCATTTTAATACTATGTCTCCTGTATTAAGAAGAAACCTTCGGTTTTTTATCTTGCTGACAAATTTGCCACCCGCCAAATTTGTGTTTTATATTTATTTATGTTTTCACATTTGTTTCTTTGGTGTTTTCCTTCCTTGCTGATATATACTAAAGCAGGCTTCATTTATTTCACACATTTTTTTCAATTTCCTTAAAATTCTATTTGAAATTCCCGCTTTTGGAGAAATCCTTAAACTTTCGGCCTGTGGCACAAGCATTAAATAATTTAAGGTCTGCATAACAAGATTGGAGCAAAAAGACGAGATTTTTATGAATGGTCTAAAGTTATTATTAAATCCGGTTGAGTTTAAGAGTGTTAAGAAAGAGATTGTAAAAGAAGCGAAATATGACGAAGTATTAATCTCTTCAGATTGTTGCTTTGTTGGAAATGAAGAAGTGGTCGAGAGGTGAAAAGTTAATCGCTTTAAATTCATTAATTATTGATTAAACGGCCTGCGACTATCAGAAAAATCACAGGATTAATTATAAATAAAGGGAATTTCAAAAAGAGCACAGAGAAGTTAAGTAGGTTTTTTTTTAATTAAATTTTGAGCATTTTTTTAAGCAGTACTTGATTTATAATCAGTGCTCTAAACCGGAAAAGCTTTGAAATTAGTTAGATGGTTGTGGTTTTCGACGACAAATCCACATGCAAAAACTTCCTGGACGTTGGCATAGCCCCGGAAAGTACGCAATAATACACCAGGCCACCCTCCATGAATGCTAGGCTATGACTGCATAAATTCCAGTTGTTAGTGTTGTCTAGCTCGCAACAACTTCCGCTAATGCGTTCGGACTTTAGAACACTAGAGTAGACTGTAAACTATGCACATCCAACGAGTGTGCATGTGCATTTGAATTCTTTAATTCACCATTTATCGCACGCGTGCGCAGGAATATTATTTAGAAAGGTAGGAAACCTATTTAGAGAGCGCGTTCGATTTCGCCGCAGTACAGACTAGTTACGCTCTATTTAAAATCTATAACTTTCGTCTACATATTATCAAAACCATTTACTGCTATAATTAAACAAATATTTTGAAAGCGAAAACTAATTTAGTTTCGCTACCATTTTAGTAATTAATTAATTGCTGGTGGGGTGGTAATTAGAAAGAGGTTTTAGTATGTTGACGATTCTCGCATCTTGTAATTTGTGTGTCGTATTACGTTTCGAGTGACACATTTATCGCGGCACATTTATTTCCTTGAATTATTTCCCAGAATTAATCAACGAATGCAGCGGATGCAGAGAAACACAGAACTGTACAACGTCCACGGAAATAATTCAGAAAATCGTTTAATTGACAGCGAGACATTTTTCCTTCCTTCATTTGCTGCATTTTTTTACTTTCTTTCGCGGCTTGTCAATGCCAACTCTTTCGCGATTACTTTCCAATCATATAGCTGATCCGTACTGAGTCACAAGAAGCTAAGAGTAGAAATAATTGAGTTCATTTGACGGCTGCCATCTGAGTGCTAGACAACAACTGTCACAACTTGCTTGGACATTCTAGTACTTCTTCCGCAAAGTGGATTAATCATTAAAGTTTAATTGCTGCACACCTGAGGAATCAACAAACTGAACAACTTTACGTTTATGGTCCTCCTGCTGTTTGATTTTCTCCACAAATGGTACTTCTATGGATTAGCTATAGATTAGATTTCGTTCCATTTATGATGAGTACCGACAATGATTCTTGTTCGTCTATCGGCCTAGAAATTATGCTATTGTTTCCTTTTATTCTCGCTTCATCCTAGTGTTTTCTTTCATTTTCCTTCATTTCATTCATGACTGAGATGATGAGATAGCTCCACATTCAACTAGAAAACATGCAGGCCTTTGTGTAACTTTTCAGTCCCTGTTCTGTTTTATATTCTTTTTATGCTCATCTTGTATTGTGATAGTGTGTGCACCTTTCGTGTGTTTCACAGCATAATATGGTCAAGTGAAGTAGGATCTCTGGTAATTTTTTCATCAGTGTAGATTGAAAGACTTTTTCAAGCATAGCCCACATTTTCATTGTTACTAATTTTATGCATTTCTCAAATTGATGTCAAACTTAAATTAAGGCTCCTAGAATTGAAGACACTACGCTTATGCAACAATCGACTCATTTTTCTATCTTGTATCATTCAATAAATTCACCCAATTCCGATAAATTTCCAACTTCGCCGGAAGAGAACCATTTTGCATGATGCATGATGTATGATGTAACGCTGCGACGTGCCTATGCATAGGCATGAGGAAAGCAAATGCTTTCCCTCAATTTCCTCGAGTTTTCTCGTTTTCTTTCATCTACAGCCGAAAGACTACCACTTTGTGCTGGGGACGCATGTGCCGGCTAGCGCATAAAATGCATCTATGCATAAATTGTGCGCATAAATTACATTTTAACTGAATTTGTTGTGAACTTTAATATTCACTTTATTTTCTTAGATTCTTTTTCAACGCGATATAACACACACATTGCTCTCACATTTTTAGAATGGGAGAAAATGCAACGCTACATTTAATTGTCAATTAAGAGGGGATTACAGAAACAAGGTGTTCTGCTAGGCCACACAAAGTTTATATTTCTTGTAACCTAGAACAATTGTCGATTGTTTACTATTATCCTCATTATAATGCCATTATAAACAAATTTAAACGTCAATATGGTGAGAGGCACGTTGACTAGACAAGACGGAATGTCGGATAATGGAATTGTTGCGCTTTATAACTCACACCCTTCCAGTCCGCTTGCTACGTTCTCACTTTATCCAGGGCGTTTCCATTGTTTACCATCGATTATTTATTAAATTCTAATAAGCACTCACACTGACTACTTAATTTTACCATCAACCTAACCTACAATTACACCATAGAGAGTAGCTTTAATGACCAAGTTTCTTGTTCCCTGCTTCCTTGCAATCACCACTTGGTCAAAGTTCACATCTCAAATTTCGAGGGTATTGAAGTCCGTTATGGGCTACGCGAGGCATTTCAGGCAGGTATGCAATAGGGAAAAGCTGGTAAATTGTTTGAGTTCGCCATAATCATCGGGGTACGTTTTGTCGCAACTTTAATTGTTGTTGTCTACCGACCCAGATATCATAAATCACCCCCAAGGCTTTAAACTACGCCTACCAACACGAAGCTTTCCAACTTCCTAGTTTACAGCGAGAGACTGACACAGAGTGGTTTGCTGAAAAGCATGTAAAGATTATCCGAAAAGTTATCTCCCGCGTGGAATCATGAGAATCATGAAAAACTTTCCAATTGTTTGTTGCTGCTCAGTTTTCGGCTCAGTTTAAAAGCAGCAACTAGCAGTAAATTATCCCATGCTGAGCATATGTTCTGCAAGAGCACGCGGATGAAGGCGCTGGGAAAACTGCAGACTTTTTACGACACGGTTTATTACTCTTTAGCGTCTTATTTCAAGTGCGCGCCGACTGGATTTAGTCCACTTGAGTGAGGTTAGTGCGCTAATTTTAATACGCTTGATTTAATTACGGCATTAATGGTTCAAGTGGCGCGCGATTTTCAGTTATTTGCATGATTTTTGTAATTTGCGTTGGCAGCGAGTAATTAACTCATACATGCAATGCATGTAGAACACTCTTTATTTGCTGCAACACGCACGTAAATCATATGCAATTTGCACCTATTTATGTGTAATTACAAGGGGCACAATGGGTAAGTGTGTTACATTTTTACCTACACAATATACTAAGCAAAGCGTCTTAAACATGCATAAAACGCTCATTATTAGTCTTAATAATGCTTGTTACTATATTAATCTTTTTCAAGGTATCTACCTACGTTCGAACAGAATTCCCAAAATATCCAAAGTCACTGACAAATAAACATGAACGAACATTTAAGTTTGACGCTTGACAATCCAGATCACATATTAATCTATCAGATTTTTTCTAATATACTAAATAATTATTCAATAACAACTCGTTTATTTCCATCTGCCTGTAATACTGCGAAAACCAGTATTTCTGTATTGCTCTTGACAAGAAATAGCAGCATCGCCACTAGGGAGTTTGCGGACAAAGCATAGCAATATAAACCCGAATGCAGCCAAGTAGAGCCAAGGCGTACAAAGTGAAAGTATTCTCCGCTGCTTATTGCCGTACGACTACTGGCAATAAGCAGCGGAGCAAGCAACAGCTGAAAATAGTATCACTGTGAGACAATGCCAGGCGTAACATGCAATCTATCTGCTTTATATCAATCATAACAAAACGAAATGCATGTCATATTGCGTGTCAATGTCTGTTTTGTTTAGATAAAATGCCGAGTACACCCAGAAAGAAGTACACCAGGCAGAACAAAGTAAAACATGCACAAAGCAAAGAAGAAATGAATTGAATAGGATTTCATTGGTTCTTCAGATATTAATTAGAATCTTGTTGACGTCAATTGTACACTGACCAATTTACATGTACCTACTGTTTTATTACTTTTACTCGCGATTTTTCTCTTTGTCTCTTCTTCAAACAGAGTGCTTGAAAAAAGTTTATCCTAACAATGGTCCATTTACGTTCATCTAAACCCTTCCCTCTTGGACTTACGCTGTAAATATTTGATTTTACTTTTTCTAGAAATACCAATAAATTTCCACATAAAATAATTTATAATTCATCAATAAATATTTATCAATTTTAATTAATATCAACCGTTCTTTAATAATCAACATTCCGACATTCACTTTTATTGATCTCTGTTCATTATTAGCATATCATATTTATATTTCAATTGAAATGCAAATTAATTTCATTTGTTTTCATTTATTTTGTTTTCAAACTTTTTATGCAACCACGCCACACACAAGTACCGCGAATGCATATCGTAGTCGTTCAATCGAATCGAATGATCGAATTAAGCAAGAAAAAGCAATAAAAATTGTTACGATATATCGCACACCAGTAGCAACATTGCATAACGCGCGTATTTGCTGTTGGAATTAATTTCGTGCGTTGCAGTTCGGCATATCAATCGTTCGCGGTACATTGCGCTCATCGCTGGCGTGTTATAACAATTTATTATTTATCTCATTTAAATTCGGCCTTGCCCGAGAGGCATTGCAGAGCTACACGTGCGTAATGCCAACTTATTGGATACAAAAGCTGCATTTGAATGGAATCAATAATATTGATAATTTAACTTATCTACATGACGATGCAATGCGAATGTGAACGAATTTAATTAGCTAATATGTTTATTTATAGACTTTCGACTGATGTCCAAATACTCGCTGTATGCAGTTGTTATCATTATTTATTTAATGCGCTTAATTACACATTGACTTGATTTAACTATATAAACAGCTGTACAATGTAAATCGTTGTGTACCACACACCTTTTTAACTTTGCAATCTGCACGTACAACTTATACAACTCGCAATTAAGTAAATTCCAAGGCAAGGCAGGAATTGAACAAAGAAGCCAATGTTTTTTGCCGACTTGCACCAAGTAGCAATTATCGCTACACAATATCAATTAGCATTCGCTAATGTACACTGCCTCGCGTATGTGGCCACACTCATGACTGCACATAACACATACCTAACTGCGACTCTCTAACCCGTTAGTCGCGCTGTGTAGGCGTCCTGTGCGTCCTGCCACACGACACAACCAAAAAGGCAATAAACCAAACACAAAAACGCGCAACGCGGCGTGATTCATCGCGACAACGATTACGTGATTCGCATATGTAATTACCACGCTTACAAATGCCATCAGATGAGGCAGACATGTGGGGAATGCGAAAAGAATTTTCATATTAAACGGATGTTAAATGTTCACAGAATTCGTTTGAGAATTTAACTGGAAGCTAAGAAATTTAACATAAATTATAATATCAAACTAATTTCAATTGTAACTAGCAAATTCATTTACTAATGTCAAGTCCTTACTTGATTAAAGGGCTTGTGACTAATTAAGCAAGACTCACTGAGATATATTCAAATAAAACTTGTTCATTTGCGTAAATTCCAAGGAAATAGCAAATATTGGCATAAAAATTAAACATGAAATTAATTTCATTTCGATTTTATTGCATTAGCATCAATAATTTCACCTTGGCGATGCAATAAATATAAAATAATAAAAACAACCACATCACATTACTCTTGTATACCACCAGCACCTTAAGCATTTTCAATCCAAAGAGATATTGCAATGTCGACGTGAATGAGGACGACAATATGCGTTAATTTAAGTCTAGCATGAGCATATTAATGCTAGGCAGGCATATTAAGATTGGAAATATGTTTATAACAATATTCGATATGATTGTGACTCTACAATTCAACTCTCTACAAACAAAATATACTCAAGCGGAATGAAATTAACTTTGACCTATTGATTTGACCTATTGAGCGTCGAAACTTCTTTTTTATTTGTATAGCATCGAATAATAGATTACAGTGTTAATCAGCGTGTTTTGATAATTTAGAGTTTCCACTCTACTTTCATTAACTTTTATATTATTGGCATCTGGCGACGTGAGCTGAGATGCTGAAGAAAAGAGCTTGGCGATTGCGGTGATAATTGTGACATGTGCTGGAATGTGGTTGCTGCCGATTTCAGTGGTTTAGATTGGTAAGTGACGATCGTGCGTTCATTACGCGCATATCCGTCTGACGTGCACGAAGTGATAAGTTTAACGTACAATGGAGTGACAGCAATTAAAGCCTCGCGTGTGCTACTAAACTAATTTAGTCGACAGTGACAATACAGCAATACGTAGAGAATATACACACAATAAGGAAGTGTTAATTAGGTACAATTTCTAAGTAGTTTGTTGCCATTCAAATGAAGTTTTTAATTTCTAATTTATTTTTAAGCGTTGTGTGCGTGTGTGTGCATTCTTCACAAATGAGTAGTGTGATCAAAAACTCGAGATGCAACCAATTGTTATTAGACTCCTTTCAAGTTTGGAATGCTTTATCTTTCGCTACCTTTGTAATCCACTGCATGTCCTGATGATCCCTGGAATCGCCGCAACCCAAGCAGCATAGAACCCATTCAATTATATCCCATTCGCTTGAGGCATTCTGCCCACTTTGATATATGTGCATGCATATACATTCTATCGATGAATAGAGGTCTAACATGTGTATTAGGATGTATTATCAGTCCTAATTGTTCAATGTGTGTGGTACGTTGTGGAAGGTTAGGCATGCGGTGGAATCAATGCGCTGCGGGATATTTATTGCTCTGAAATGTTGTTTACGGCGCTTGTTTAGGTATTTCATTAGCGGCCATTCAAATTCTCAGCTTTGCAATAAGTCTATGATGTGGAATATATATATGTGGAAATATAGAAACGTCATCACAGTAATGAAACGTGAATACTGAATATTTTATTGTATTGCGCTTGGTGTAGCGAAGCAGGAAAAAAAGAGCATATATTACAATATCTATTGATTCAACTTTCTCTAAGCTGCATATTGTTGCAACTAGTAACATGCTACTTTTTCACTCTCTACCTAGGATTAAACATTTTCAATTGTTTTAAAAATGAGTGCATTCAATGCAATTGTGGCTTAACAAATTAGTTTGTTGCTTTACGCTTGTTTTTCTATGTTGACAAATCCAACCAAAATACTCGGTCCTCCTATTCCCGCAGGATTCTCCTCGTTTACTTCGGTTGTGGCGAATGCAAGGGACTGCCATGCTTTTGTTGCATGCGATATGAAACGATGTGTGCGTTTGAATATTGAATTGCTGCAACTTTATCTACACCATGATGTGCCCTTGGTAACTCTATGCCACTGCATTGACAAGTGCCCTTCACTACTTCACAAGCAAATTTCATGATGTCAATCGAAATTTGAAAGGTGGTCAATGTAATTTTGGAAATTTCTAGTCAAAAGTTAACAAAAACAATTATAATGAATCTTGTCTTACTTTGGAACATACATTCATTATGCATTTAATTTAAATTTGGAAATATTTCCCAATCTTGACCGCCGGGTGCATCTTCAAAAGGCATCTGAAACTTCCGAAAAGTTTATCCGCATTTACCTTCCTTAATGAATAAGTGCAATTTTTTTAAAAATCGCTATTAACTTTCTTCTAATTTACAACATTTACATGAATGGTAAATATTCATGGTCGCAAC